>VUQK01028129.1:0-30698 GCA_015106715.1 Bujurquina vittata | reverse complement strand
TCCGAGTCCACTCCTTGAGAGAGTGGACTCGTGTAAATACCTGGGTGTGCACATGAATAACAAACTGGACTGGACTGACAATACTGTGTCACTTTACAAGAAAGGACAGAGTATACTTCCTCTACTCAGGAAACTAAGGTCATTCAGAGTGCAGGGAGAACTCCTAAGGACTTTTTATGTCTCAGGGATGTCATCAGCCATCGTCTATGGAATGGTCTGCTGTGGTACCAGGATCTCGACAGCAGACAGGAAGAGACTAAAAAAAAAATCATAAAGAAGGCTGGCTCTGTCCTGGGCTGTCGCTTAGATCCTGCGCAGGCGGTAGGAGAGAGGAGGATGCAGCTCAAACTTGCATCCACACTGAGGAACGACTCCCACCCCATGCATGGGACTGGGGCAGCACTGGGCAGCTCCTTCAGTGAGCGACTGCTGCATCCAAAGTGAGTAACACAACGCTATCCTTCCTACAACCAGCACTGACCCACAGCAGACTGGTTACCTTTCTCAACTTTCTCACTCACTCTCTCAGTCACCTGAATTAAACTAGTGCAATAATTAGTCACTTTATGATGCATATTAATGTGGATTTTTTTCTTTTTCTAATGTACACAAATGTGGATTTTTCTGTAGTAATGTATATATTGCAGATTTCTTTACTAATATATATATATAAATGTGTATAGTGTGCAGTTTTCTTGTGGGAGAGCATCCCAGTATTTTCATTTTTACCCTAAGATCCTACTGTATATACTTTGTATTTGTGTTTTTCTTCTGTCTCCTTGCTGTTGCAACACTGCAAATTTGCCACACTGTGGGACAAATAAAGGATTATCTTATCTTAAAAACTGTTGTAGTTTGAAGTCCGCTCTATTGACACTCAGTGAGGGGGCGCTCTGCTGCTGCGTCATCTTAAATGATGTCATCTGGACACGTCGGCGCGCCCATCATATCCGGAGGACTAAATTGGTGAATTCTGAAGGTTGAAAATGCCTTTAAAAACACCTTCCCTGTGCACTTTCATTTGTCCTTCCGCACCATAAACATGCACATATACATAAACTCCACATTCACACACATTTCAATGCCGTACACGTTGACGGTCTCCGGAAGGGGTTAGACAAAAAACTGACCATGACTCTTACTGACCTCCTCTGCTAAGCTATCAGTATTAATAACATACACTACATGTTTCCCCTGAATATTCATGTCTAGCCTGTGAATATGTATAGTTTGTTGGTGTGGTGTTTTTCAATCAGAAATCTTCAAGGTTAGCTGAATGGCACTGGATAATTATCAACAGTTAGTCAGTGAAGCCGTATCATGATGTAACCAGCGGGCCTGGCTACATCATGATACGGCTGTGACACCTTTTATTTCAAATGGTAGTCTGTATATTCTGCTGGATACGTGGGCATCACTGACTCTGCTCTTATTCTCCATTAGAGAGGTGGAACATAAAGAGGTATCAGTACAGGTATAAGAGCACTGTGGACCACAAACCTGGAGGTTATAAAGGGGATGCTTGGCCATAATTGGCATTATGATTGTCACTACATCTGGAGGTGTCTGTGTCCTACAGTGGTCAGTAAGGTGTGAGTTTTGCTTATAAAAGGAAACAATGAATCCGACCTCTTTTTTTCCTCCCCTCAGAGCTGCAGGCAATAGATTTCTCTAACTACAACACACAATAAATCCATATAGCGGTGCCAGCTGTGGGAGCCATCTGGAGATGTTAAAACTTACAAAATCAGTGGTTTTCACTTTTACTGCTTAAATAAGCCATTTATCTTTGGATATGAAAAGAAAACTTAAGAAAAAGTTGAAGCCTCTGATGGAAATGAAACCTTCTACATCACAGTGGAGCAAATGATGGAAACACAGATGCCCATTTAGCAACATTAGCTTCTGATTTAACTTAGGCTCGCCTCACAGCATCGCATCACGTAGTGCTTGATGTTCAGAGTCAGTGCAGCCCTTATTTATACAGGTCAGGCTGTGAGGCAGTGGATTGCGCAGTGTAACTGAGCTGTCATTCTACAAGCGTGCTGCGTGCATTCTTCAGAATTTGAAATCACTCCGGTCTACAAATCTTTTCACAAGCTCAGAAATCTGCCATTCAAATAAAAGAAAGTTCAAACGGAGCTCATCACACCAAAGACCCAAGTGTCTACTTCCAAATTACTTTGCTCAAGTGGAAATAAAGGTCTTGGAACAAGCTCATATGCACTGAAAGTGGATTTTTCTCACCATTTTTCTCAGGGGTGTTTTAGGCTTTAATCAGGATTAATGATTTATGAAGGTGAGGATTTATATGCAGCTCGCTTCCCCTCTTTTCTGAGTAAGGAAAGTAAAAAGGTCAGGGGATTGGTAGTTTGCCACATGATATATCACCACTGTTTCAGGATTTCCAGAACAAACAGGGATTTTTTTTTTTTCGTTTTTCTTTCACAACTGCTGAACCTTTTGATATCTTATAGTTGATGCAACATGGAGTCACTAATCGATCACAGGCTCCAAGTCAAATTACTTTTCAATAACCAGTGGGCAGCAAAACAAATAAAGAAGAAATTGTTCTCTTAGGCTTTGTGCAAGTGACAAATGTCCTTTCCTTTTTATTTCAAATCTTTGACTTTACAAAGCAAGGGAAGAAGGGGAGGAATTTCGGGAAAAAAAAAAAAAGAAAACAGAAAATCCACTGAAGTGTCTTAACAATGGGAACAAAAGACAAAAATCTATCTAAAGTTTTATGTGACCTTTTTGTGAAGTTATCCAACAATTGCCTTTTTCAAGGACACTCCTCTCAGGAAGGAGTTCCAGTTCGAGGAGAGGATGTTTCCGAGAGTTTTGTGAAAAGATTCGGGATAATTAGCAGTTTCCTTGGAACTGAACTAAAAATATTAAAAGAAACTGCACTGTGTGCACCTGTATTTGTTTGTGTGTCTATGTACCTGCGGCTAATCCCCTGTTTAATTCTAGCCATAAATAGGGTGCCGTATTAATTACAAGTTAGAGGGGATGGATGGATGCCAAATCGGATAATTTATGCCAGTGTCCTCAAATCTAGAGCTACAAAAAGGCTTATGGGTGGTGTTAGAAGTATCAAAGCACAACAGTGTCTTCTTTACTGTCACACAAAGGGGAATACAGAAACATAAGGCATGACAGCATACTGTATAAAGCAGGGGAAGCTGAAACACTGAGTGGCAGAGAATTCATCATTAGATGACGGGATCTTTCCTTAAATGGAGCTAAAAACTCAACAAAACTCAAATATACATAATAAGAAGCCATATGTCATTTCCAGCCCATGTTATTCAAACCCAGGGTCCTTAAACTGTGAAGCAGCAGTGCAAAACGCTTCAGCACTGTGGTGTCACTGAATGCAAACTATTACATGGAGATCAAAGACGGGCACATATACAAGCGAGTTAATTATATGATTCTATTACAAAACACTAGCTGAGTCTTTTGAGGGAGGATAAAAGAAAAATAAATTTTTATACTTTTCAAAAATCCAAAAAATAACCACAGCAAATGTTCTGAAAATGTGTTCCATAATTAAGAGGTTCATGCGCCTTTTCAATATTTTAAACTAAAATGGGAAAAAATATCCAGGCATTTGTAGAACAAATCAAAAGGATTTTAATAAATCATCAAATAAAAACATGGTTAAAAATACAAATGGAGAAAAAACTGCTGCCATTTTTTCCCTTTATGTCTGACAGCTCTTGTACTGACTGTAGCTGGTTGACAAGGTCATACAACTTCCAGTTCCTCCCAGCTGTAATGTGTTTGTTTTTGACCCATACTAAAGAAGATAACTGTCTGCTTTAAGGCTGTAGGAATGCTGGTGGAGTGTCTAAAACAGAAATGTGCAGACCATCTTATTCCCTGGGGCATAGATTTGTTAAATTCCTGAGTGAGACTGTTGAGATGTGTTACTACAGGCTAAAGGTTTTTCACCTGACAGTGTTAAAATATGAAAGGTTACTGAAACATGCTAAAAATCACCTGCTGGGGACCATAAATATCATATAAGCAAAGGAAAATATCATCTGGTGGTAGTAAAAGAAAGGAGTAGGAGTTCCAAAGAGCCTATGAAATTACTTTGAAAATGTCAAGGTAAACTATCCAGTGGTGCCGGGATATATAAACGTAGCACAAAAAGTAAGGAAAGCCTGTTTATTACCCTTTAAATGGAGCCACATTTGTAAGGAAAATGCATTTGTGGGTTGCGCCCATGAAAAAACTTCCTCACATCCTCGCTGCCGATGCCAAACAGCTTATTCTGCTATCGACTCTTCCTGTTTATTGGATTGGATGATTGAAGTGTGAAGAAACAAGACATGCTGGCAATTTAACAGTTTATTCATTTAACAAACAGAGGCCTCAGCAGCATGTGGAAGAACCACACACAGCCTGGCACTTCCTCCACATGCTGGTCACCAGCTCGGTCACACGCTGCTGTGGGATTCACTCAGCATTTGTTGCAAGTCAGTCAGCGTACTTGTGTTTGTCACTCTGGCATGAACAGCACATCCAAGCTGATCATACAAGTGTTCAATGGGTTTGAGGTCAGGCCTGCAGGGAGGCCGTTCAAAATGCCCAAATTCTGGAGGTGGTTTTAAATAAACCCCTCTCTGTGGGAGCAAGCGTTTTCGTCTCGGAGGACAGAGTTCAGTCCCGGACTGTGGAGCTATAGGTCCACGTCACTGGTTGCAGAATCTCATCTTGATTTCTCTGTGCATTTCGATTATGATGACAAGCCTGAGTGTCAGCACCTGGGGTACGAGAAGCTCAAAACAAGAATCAACAGCAGAACAAGCTGTTTGGCAGTGAGGAAATTTGGCATGTTTATCATGGGCACAACCCACATCCTCAACTCTGCTGCTCGAATGGAAACTACAGATTAGTTCTTCCTGCTCCTCCTGTCATAAATGATGAAATGAGGATTCAAATTAGAAAAAAAAAAAATAATAAATGAACACGTGATAATTAGAAATTTAAAACATTTTATTTCTAGTGGACTACTTGGAAGTCACCCAAGGATCTTGAGCGTTCCCTTTTCACCACTTTTAGAGGAAACACTTTTAAGAATCCACTTTCAAATGATTTATTGTCGCCCTAATTATGGACCAATAGCTCCATTTTGATTCATCTATGCCATCTCTTCTTTTAAAGTCTCCCCGAGCCCATTAAGGATTTCCTTCTTCCATGCCCTTAATTTCATTGACAGCCATGTCTGCCCATCCTTCACAGCAGCTATCAAAAAAGCAGCTGTGGTCTATATTTTCCACCTCTGCATCAGCAGGGGACTGAAGAAAGCGATCAAAAGGAAAGGATTTGAGACAGCAGGGTTATAAAACCTACTGAGTCTATAAGTCTGTAAAATATATTAAATTGTTATCTTGAGACCAAATGCGGTATTGTTTCTCATTGTTAAACTCAGGCTTTTTGTGGTGAAGCCTCTCACAGGAGTTTATCTTGACCTCTTGTAGCTGCTGCTCAATTGGGAATTGATCCTAATAATAGAGAAAAGGGAAAATGCAATTATTGTGGCTTGGAGTAGGAGAAAAGCGACTGGAATACAAACAGCTACGAGAAAAGATGCCAACCCCAAATCTATTGTACACGCAGAGGAAACGCTTCCCTTTTTTCATCATTGATGCATTAAACACTTTCTTAGAGCTACACCTTTAGAGTCCAAATGTTATTTTTATTCCGGGACACAGTCAGCAATTTATTTGATCTGCTTCCATTTTCACTTTTTAATGACGTTATTCCGCAGAATATGTGCACCCTGAAAAATGGCAGGAAGCTTTTCTCTTGCAAACAGAGTGGTCTTTCAGCACGCTGCGTGTTATTTGGCACCACATCTTTTGTCTGATTGCTTGAGATGATAGCTAAAGGAAGCAGGCAGAGACGGGCTGGGAGTAGAGCAGACTGATGGACAGTGGATGAAAGAGGATGGTCACTGACCTGGAGGCATTTCAGGCGAGAAGACAGGGAGACAAAATAACCTCCGGTGTGCACAAGAAAGTGCTGTATACAATATAGAGTATAAAACTGTACAAAGCCCGGCTGTATATAGTGGGCTCCAATACACCGTAGCAGTTTGATTGTTGTTGGGATATGGAAAAGGTTCTGTATAGTTTAAGATTGTAGCAGTCTGTCACTGGTTCGTGGCTTGTTTTAACAGGATGTGGTACAAAAAAAGAAAACATAACTGAAAGCTTTAAAAAACCATCGTCTAAATAAAAGCAGGCGGCAGAAACACAATTTTGACAGCACTTTTGTTACACGGACTAAAATTAAATAGCAATAAAGTTTCAAACTTGTAAGTCATCAGAAATCTGATATTAATATCCATCTATCCATCTATCCACCCATATCATCTATCCTGCATATCCAGTTCAGGGTTGCAGGGGATGCTGGAGCAGCTGCCATCAGGCAAATGGTAATGTGTAGCAGGCCTAACACAGAGAGTGATCGGTGATTGCATTTTTCAAGCAGCACTAATTCTGCCTCTCACCACTAAGATTAAATATATATGCCCAGGTCCAGAGTATAACTCATATGTAAACATATTTGGTAAAACAACAATTATTTTTGAAACGTTTCAAATGTGCAAACACAATCAGTGTCAAACAGTGGGGCTGTTTCTACCTATCAGCTTTTTAGATTAAAATAAAAATAAAAGAGATATTATAAGAGCATCAGCAACTTTTAGAAACTAAATTTCACTTATTTATTGAAATGCCAATTTTTCGTTTATATTACTTGCATATTTTGTTCAACAAGATAATCTCCCCGACCTGACAAGCTGACCTTTTGAAGCGCGAGTGCAGTCACAACAAATTAAACACCAGCAACATGTTTGCATGACATTAGCATCATGAACTTCGCTGCTCCTGTGTTCAGCACTGATGCCTAAAAGTACACGTCTGTAGTCTCTCTTAGCCACTTGCTGGCAAATGACTCCTCTGAGACAGGCAGTATACAGTATATACAGTACTTTGGTATTTTGCTTGTGTTAATGTGCTTTCCTCCCCGTCTCGTCAGAGTCTCTGCACCGTGGTCGTGCCTTACCTGCCCATGTTCCTGTAATCCCGAGCTCCACTGTTCCCACTTTGTATTTACCGGGTGTGGGTTCTGTGAGTGGAGTTTTCCTGCTCCTGATTTGTTGCAACCTGTTTCTAGCCTTAAATAAAAGTCGGGTTTTTCATTTACTCTGCCTCCCTCGAGTCCTGCACCCGTCCACACACCACTCAGCCTGCCTCCGTAGACTATGACAATGACTTCTGAGAGGCAACACTTGCTTCTAGGAGGATTTTTGCTAAAAAGGCATTAAAAGGGGGCTGTTTTGTAATTATTCTTGATTTTATTACTTCTTGTACAACTTTAGCTCCTGCGGGATTACAAACAAAGAGAAAGCAAAGAACAATTAAAATATATAATACATTATACTGAGTCAGTTAATATGTTATTGTTAAGATTTAGTTTTCTATGATCAAGTTCAGAAAAGGCTATTTTACAAAAAAATCCCACACGAGACACAAAGCTGCTTTGTATGGTAATCACTGTATTCACTCGTGTGTGTTGAATTTTGGAATAAACATCACCTTGTTCGCTGATGTCTTTTTTAGGCAGAAGGTGTTCTCATTAGAAATTATCGCGAAAGCCAGGAAAAACTTGTGCAGTGCTCTTGGGTCTTTCAGACAGCAGCCAGAGCAGGATTACAGCCTCTCCACTTCATTTCTGCACTCCTGGAGGGGCTTTGCATTGGTGTGGTTTTATGAACTTATAGCTTTAGTTACCTTCAATTTTGACTCTGCTGTACTCTAAGCATATACTGTATAGTATACAGTGTATGCTTAGAGTACAGTGTATACTGTACTCTAAGCATATACTGTATAGTATACAGTGTATGCTTAGAGTACAGTATACAGTGTATACTGTACAGTACTGTACAGTACAGTGTTTTGTACTGTACAGTACAAAACACCATCTTTCTCAAAATGATCTCACAGCTATAATCCCTAACCCTCACATTAGATGTGATTAATGCAGTAAGTCATTTTAAATAGCTATTCTCTCAAGTTTTAATTTAGCGTATCATTTGGGCAAAGACATTCTGGAGCCTAAAGTCCTGTTGCGTTAATCTCCCAACATGAAGGTCTCATTTCTTCTCTAAGCTTTTACACTCTGAGGCTTGCACGAGATTTTTCTTCTTTTTTTTTCAAATTTCAAGGACAAGCTGGTCAGGAAGAGGGGAAAATTTTTATTGACCAGAAGTGAGAATATGAATGATAGTCTGGAGAAGTGAGTTATCCCTGTAATGAGTCGATGATCTGTGAAGGGTGTTCCCTCTGTGGATTCTACGATATGATTCAGAAAGAACCAGAATGAATAAAAGAGGTGCTTATTATTCCAGCAGGTGGCAGCAGACACAAACCAATGCATGCGTGCGGTACATAAGCTGGTTGGGACCGTTTGTGGTGGTTTGGTTTGAGATGCTTTGGTCCCAGTCAAACTGGGATTTATACAACATGAGAGATTGGAGTTGTTCCATCCAGCCATCCATCCATCTTTTTCCTCTTATCCATTTCAGGGTTGTGGGGAGGACTGGAGCCTATACTATCCATCAGGATGAGAGGTGAGGTTCACCCTGCACAGGTTGCCACAGGGCCAACACAGAAAGACCATTCACACCTTTGGAGAATTTGGAATCACCAGTTTACCTAACATGCATGTCTGGGGTTGCAGGAGGAGGCTAGAGTACCCAGAGAGAACCCACACGGGCACAGGGAGAACATGTAAACGCCACACAGAAAGGTCTCAGCCAGCCAGTGCGTTCGAATCCAGCTGATGAATGAGGAAACACTGCTACCCACTGCACCACCATGCTTCTGGTGCATCCATTATTTTAACTGTCATGAATCTGACACCATTGCACATGCATGCATGTACGCACCCATGATGCCAGATTAAGGAGCAGCTCCTTTAACCACACTCGTCACACACTCCCCAGAGTACACCTGTACATCACTGCAGGAACATGAGATGTTTGGACTGGGAAAAAAATGGGCTGAAATGTGCGTGTCTGAACATATGTTTGTTGTTTTGCTGATGATTTATAGTGTCGTGTTTTGATCATTCATATTTAGATTTTTATTGGTAAGCAGGGTTTGTTTGGCCCCTTTGGACCTCTTTAGTCCCTCAGGCAGTTGCTGTGTAATCAGCTACCATAAATTTCAATTCTAAAAGACTTCTGAAGTGTTTCCATCTGTTAACATTCAGCGAGCATAAACATCACATAGGCCGGGGACTAAGCAGCGCAATCATTCGGCTTCAGCCAAGAACTGGAAAAACTGATGCACGATATGTAAGAGTATAAATCAGAGTAAAGGAAAATGATTTGAACTAGTGTAATGTAGCTTGATGGTTAATTTAAAAGAAACTGGATCTTAAGGACGAGTGAAGCGTGTGATTGAAAAGTAATCTTTTTCTGAGGAATCAGATTCTATAAAATAGGGCATCATTTATTGTAAATATTACTGCAGTGTACTGTATTGTAATGTAATTGATAACAGGTAGTGCTATAAAGGGAAGCACTGAATACAGCAGTCCACAAGAAGAAAAAGAAAACTGGCAAGTCAGCAAAAAACAAAATAAGTACAGGTCCTGGAAAAAGCACAACTCCAGAAATAGAGAATTAGCTGTAAAACAAGTGAAGTAATAGGAAGCATGTTACTTTACCAGCAGCAGGGAGGGCATGACTCCAGGCAGCTTTATTTGCTGTTCTATATTATTAAAGCATCTAAGCGTGAATGAGTCAAGATAAAAAATAAATAAGAATGCATTTTAGGCAGAAACAGGAAATATGGACAATAATGTAAAAATTAAAGAAAAGCTGGGAAGTAAAGCTAAATGTCCCCTACAAATTCAGCCCACCCAGAATAATGTGTTGTCTTAGTCACTTGCTAAAGATGTGACGTTTGCGCTGCACCCACACTGTGTATAGCTATTGACTGTGCAGCCTCGGCACTGTGTGCACTTAGATGGGCAGATATGTGTATTTAGCTGAGGTCTAGTGCTGCCTTGAAAAATTCTCTCAGATGATAAGGGAATTATTAATAGCGACATACACTGTTTGAGTGTCTGTTGGTATTTAGTGAGCGGGCAGTGCCCTAACACTGGCTCTGCTTTTTCTGCAGCCCTCAGCTGTTAGTTACTCCATGATCTATGTGGGACAATAAAAGCCACAGCTGATGAGAATAAATCCCCATGAACATTTCACCAAAGGCATAACATCCTCCCCTTCAACTTATTATTCTGCTCACTTCATTGAACAATTAACCAATCTGACACAAAGGGCTAATGAACGTACTTAACTCGCTCTCTCTCTCTCTTCGTCTCTGTGTTTGTGTGTCTGTAATTGGTTATCTTGTTCTCCATTTTTTTTCCCACTAATGATCAGCTGCGTAAACAGAGTCTGTCACCTCCCATCACACACACACGCACGCACGTGCGCGCGCGCGCACACACACAGGCTTCTCTCCTGAATCTTCAGCCGGCGTGACAACATTACTGCAGATATGATCACCCTGCTTGGGGCAGTCAACCAGCACAGCTCCCAGGAAACTGTGCAGAGCAGATAAATAAAACCAAGGTCCAGACACTATCTGCTGCCCTCACCATTTAGAAATATTCCGTGGTCATGTGTATCTGTATGTCCTCTGCAAATAAAGAAGCAGCTGGACAGCAAGACAAATTATCCGTCCTACAGGCACATATACAGTCTCACTTGGGCTCTGTGGCTGTGCTCCCTTTGTGGACTTCCTGTCACAGGATTCAATTCTGGGCCAGTTCAACTCGCCTGGTTTCCCTCAGGCAAAAATCTTTCTTCCTCAGCTCATTGCTCCCACAAAGGGGGCTGCACGGGGACTTTGATGGCTTCAGATAGGGTATGGCTAACTACAATAGAACTACAGCAAAAAAAAGAAAAAAGGAAAAGAAAAGAAAAAAATAGACATCATTCACTGACAAAACTGAAAGGAGCTGCTCATAAGAAAGGCAAATTCCCTGCTTTCATTTTTTTTTTAGGAGCATAATGCATGTTTTAATTGTGCTCTGACATTATTGTTTCATTTACTAAACAATCCCAGCACGCAGTAGCTGAATAGGGTGCTGTAGTATGTAAATGTGGATAAGAGAGCGAGCGCGGAAGCTGCGTGCTTAGCAGTGTCTTTGAATGATTACTGTCTGGTATTAGGGAAATGCTCTATGCTTATGGAAGCACGATAAGGGATTATGTCACCCCAAGTTACACCATGTCACAAAAAACAATGCAAGAAGCCACTTCCATCTTCTACTTAAGATTTCTGACTAACAGTGCCCTCCTTCTAACCCCCCACCCACCCCCCCACCTCCACTAGTTTGCCAGCTTTGCAGAATCAAGAAATGGGCCCTTGCCAGCAGACGCCTCACTCATCCGAGACTATCATCCCATTGTCCACCATCAAACAGCAGGCCACTTTAATTATCCATCCAGTCCCTCTTCCTCTAAAGTGTAAATACCTCTTGCGTAATTTACCCTGAAGTTCCCATTCACTAATTACCCCCTCTAATCCCCCACCACCACCACGTTACTGAAACCAACTCTTGCTCCAGGTCTTCCCCCTGTTACAATATAGATTCTCTGTCGCCTCACTATGGGGAGATCGAAGTCTAATTAAGATTGTTAATGAAGATTTAATTTTCCACTTCAAATGAGCCACTGAACTCTTTGAGGATCCCGAGCAGAACAGATGAGCGTGAGAGCATGAGGAGAGGAAAGGAAAAAAAAACAAAACACAAGAGGCACAGGTGGAGTTAAAAGCTACTTGTTAGACATTTAACTACAGGGTAATATGCTGTCAAGTCCAAAAAGTTCCACTGCCTTGTTGAAAGACTCTGCATTCTCTTGCACTTTGCATTTGGATGTTGCCTTTAAAGCACACTTGAAATGCAAAGATGCAAGAGCACGGGTGCAGAAACGCACAAAAGCGTGCGCGCTGTGCTGAATAGCCAGAGGGATTGTGAGTGTCAGTAAGGTTCAAACGGAATGAGGAATCTCAATGTACTTGACTACACACACACACACACACACGAGCACACACTAACTTGTGAGTCCTGTGACGCAATCCTGCACCACACTGAGTTTGCACCAGTGCAGCATATAGTACTTAGTCATTCCCAGGTGTACGCCTCTAACAGGGCCCATTCTATCTCCAGCTCTGCCATTACACCATGATCAATTATGCATGCTGTAATTATTGACAGTGCAATGACAGCGCATCTCACCTAGCATACTGCATTGCGGGTGTTGATGCTGGAGGGAGACTGATACATACATAGGGGCTGTAAATCGATAAGACTGCTGTGTTGGTTACATGTTATCAGTTTGGTGGAGGGGGAGTCAAAGCTCTGTTTTGCCTCCAACTGATTTCACATCCTCTTTAGATACAGGATGCCGCTTCCGCAGGGAGCCAGTCAGCCTTGTGAGTCTCATAATTATGGGAAGGAAGGCATAGACTAAGATGGCAAGGACTTTTTCTTTAGCAGGCTGCAGAATAAGCTCTAACCCAATCACAAATACAATTTTATGTAATGCAACAGACTCGCATATTAACCGTTAATACGGTTCGCCCTATCCCTTCCCTCTTCCTTTGCTTCTCTCTCTTTCCTGACTTGAGGCGGGCATTATCATTGTAATCAAGCGAGGACCCAGCTAACACGATCATTCTCTAAACCATCATGTAGAAATAATCCCCTCCTTCATATTTGATTATTGTAATAAATCTTTTTAACCAGCTATTCAGTCACACAGCAATGGCGCACATCTCCCCGATCCATCATTCATCAGGACAAACGCTGCAGAATTCAGAAGAGCTGCAAAGGTTGGCTAGGGGGCCCGCATTATTTGGTCGCAGCTGTCAGGTCTGCTCTGTTTGCTGCAGCTCCCGAGTTCAAAATGTGCTTTTTTTTTTCTTCTTTTGCCAACAAACAAACAGAGAACTCTCCCCCTCTGTCTGATAGTGTGATTACTCTGCAGAACTCTCCGTCTGTCCTCTATTACTGACCTCACATCCCCCCCATCGGGGTGGATCAAACCAGACAAGGTGTTCCTTCATCCTGCAGTCAGACACACACATACACACAAACACACACATACACACATTGTCTGTGGTTTGGAAATTTCAAGGGGCCAATTTGACAAGGCACACCCACCTACTCACAAGAAGACACATGCTCACAAGGTGCGCACGCATTTGTATGCACTGCACAGCTCATGTCTCAATAGCTCTCTCTCCTTCTGTCTCGTTCTCCCTCAGACTCACTCGCACGCCCAGACACACACCACATATACGCACAAACAGAAGGCGCACGCATCAACAGAAGTCTGATTATCCAGAAATTCTGGAAAGTGTAGAAAGGAGCACAGAGCAGCTCTGACTCATCTCTTTGAAATAGTTCCTTTTTTATTCAAATTTACAAAAAGAAAAAGTACAACAGAAATAAATACACTTTGTTCAGCACGCAATTGTGGAATTGTATCAACATCGTGCAGGAGCAATGAAGTCACGGAGGAGGGGGGGAGGCGCAGAACCAAAGGGTGTCGACCTGTTTCGGGTCAAGAGGAGTCTTAAGTCCAGAGGTCATGACCTTCACTCTGCATCCTTGAGCTACATACATTAACTAGATCCTAAAGTACCTGTGCTTGTCCTTTGAGTGGGTCTTCACTATCCTAAGCATCGAGGCTTATTCAGTAGAAGACTTGAAGGATGGCCTGACAGGACCACTTTCCTCTGTTGGTGCACATAAGCTGGCCAAAAGAGTGAAAAAAAGAGCAATGGAGTGCTGCAGAGACTTCAGGCTTTTATTCTATTTAAAACAACTGATTCAACTAATCACGCTTTTGATTGAACCAATTTGCTGGGCTCAGGAGGTGGGATAATCAGCTCTGTCAAGTGGTTTAGTCAGCGCGGCACTCCAGAACTCTGAAATAAGACAAATCAAGAGAATCATCACTTTGATTTCGACCAATCAGCCAAAGCAAAGCTTTGAATCAGCAGAGATGAAACACCTGGAGCCAATCTGGACTGAGGAATAAACCATATAATTAGAATAGTAAGCGCCATCATTTTTTGGTATACCAGGCTAATTGCTTTAAAAATGTCTGCCCAAGATCTTGTGATACAGTTCTGACAACGAGGCAAATATGTGCGGACTTGGGAAGTTTTCACATTAAAACTCTGCACATAGCCATCAGTCATTTTAGGTGCACCAGCAAAGTAATCCTACAGGAACTTTTATTCCAACTGAAAACATAATGACTTTTTGTATCAAATGGATTTTGTAAACTGTAATTTTGACCATCATTTCAGTTCACCGTACTCGCCTGACGAACACCAAAGTCAAAGCCAACAATTTACCAAAATTAATTAAAGCTAAATCAGAAAGGGACGCATTTTCGATTTAATCATCTCTCACTTCCACGTCTACGCTAACACGCTAAATGCAAATCAGATCGATCCGACTGCACCTTAGAGGTGACTGTGATGCACCTGAAGCTCCAAAATTGGTCAGAACATCTACACAGTGTGGTGGCAACATTGGCTAACAACTATTCGGCGGTACTTCCTTTGCACGGCTCTCTCACTCACGCCGATCTTTCAAAGGGCGAACAGAACAGTGCACCTTCTCAAATGCCTAGAGCAGCTGCTTCCTGTTTAATTGTGACAGGCTTGTCCACAGGTTTTCTTGAATGCTTCTCAGATGTCTTGTGTTTTTTAAGCATAAAATGCCCTCTCAGAGGTCTTAGCAACTAATTTAATACCTACAGAACACCTACAGAATTGATCTTTTTTTTTTTTTTTAGGGTTCAGATCTCAGATGCTGTTCATCAGCCAAACTGAATCCCAAATCAGATCTCCCTGAGGTTCTGCACCCCCTGCCCCCCTCTTCTCCGGTTATTGTGCAGTACATTGGTCCTGATACTGTCCAGTACAGACAGTGGCACTGTATGGAAAAGTCTGTGGCTCAGGTAAAGGGTAGAGAGATGTATTTCATGTCACTGACCTCCTGACTGGTTAACGAAAAGCTGCAGAAGACCTCGACAACAAGATTATGGTGGACCAAACTGGCGGACACTAGTGAAGCTGGCAGCCTGATGAGACTTTACAGAGAACGGAACAGGGACATTTCTGCGACGGCGCACCAAAGACGTCCACATTCAAGCTGTGGCTAAATTCCTCCCTCTGGACTAAAATAACTTTCAGGCTTATTCAATACATTTTGGAGTTATTATTTCACAGAGTGGGAGAATTATGCGTCAGTAATTTGGTATCTGAGTTGCATTGCCTGAAATGCACAAAATAAGAAAGAAGCCACTTTTCCTTAATATAGTGTTTATCACATTTCTAAAGAGAAGTATCATCTATAAAACCTCCATATCTTTCAGGCGGTATAAAAATTTTTTTATCATAAAACCTATTTGTTCTCTTTTTGCAGGATATTAATTGCGATTTTAGGGAAAACAGTGACTTTATTGTTTTGTTCGGATACCCGTTTAGGGGGATTTCTCCTCACTCCACCGGTTTTTCATCAAATTGGTTCTTCGCTGGCACAGGTTAGCTCACAGGCTTCCTGTAACTAACATTTTGCACAACAAACTTCTGCCAGAGGCCACATGTATAATTGAATCCTTGGCTTGTCCAACTCAGACGAGAGCTACCACACAACAAACCCAAACACAGATGTTGAATACATGGTGTTGTTTTCAGTCCAAGAGGCAGTCCAGCGCAGTTAATCCATTTCTAATCTACAGTACATACAGGTAGTCCCAACAGTGCTCCATTTTCAACATCTAACTTCTGTTCTAGACAATTTTTTTTTTACACATTTTTAATTTTATATACTCTCTTTTAGCAGTAATACTTAGTGGTATTTACAAATGTTTTTACATACAGTCAAAGATGATATCTTTTCATTTAGCTGACATCTTATAAAACAACTGTAATCGCTGACGTGATTCATAATCTATTATTGAACATCACACAGTATAAAAGTGCATTCCAGCTGAAATCTCCAGCTCATTTGCATCCTGACCTTTAACAAGAACAAAAAAGAAAGAGAGGAAGAAAAGAAGTCCGTCTCTGTGGGGTTGTTTCACTGCAATTTCATGAGAGATCTGTGCAAATTTTCAATTGGGCCGTACGGGAGTGGAAACTGTTATTTATTCTTTTGGTTGCAAAATCATGCATGCGAGACTGAGGGAGGGGTGTGGGGGTGGGCAAATAAAAAAACAGCAGACTTCTTTCATAAAAACATTTACGCCATCAATAACAGAGGCCTCACTGCCCCGTGTAGTGGAATACTGGTGGATGCTTCGGCTTATGTAATTTACTGTAGTACAATCAAAGCCTTGTGGTGTTAATCAGTTCTTTTGTGTCGCCATGTGTGTTTGTGTGCGAATCTTTGTAAACATACCAACACTCAACTACAAAATAGCTGGGGGTGGTGGTGGTGGTGGGGAACTGAGAGGGGCTGGGGGGAGGAGGGGATCATATCCCTAAACCATTTAAATTTTTCACAATGTCTGTTTTTCCTCGTGGGCTGAGAGGAGGGAGAATCTTTTGCAGGATTTAAATGATTCATCATTTTCATTTGGAATGGAGTAGCAAGCTGAATAATTCACTTTTCTGCCACTGCAGATGGAATAAAAAGTAACAGTTTCTGTACAATCGTCTCACTTCCAAGACCATTTCTCTCTCTATACATCCTCACCGCCCATTCCCTTTATATTCAAACATCACTTTCCCCCCCCTGTGTGTTATCCTACTTTCTAAACTTCCTCGTCAAATGCTTCCTCTTCCACATCGTCCTGAAATCTAATGTTGCAGCTTATGCGGCGTTAGTCATTAGTCTCATCTCGAAATTGTCTCTGGGTATTTTGATGTCTCCCTGCCACTCAGTCACGCACGTGCTGTCACACTCCAAGCGCCTCGCCGTGGACTTTTTCGCACACGCAAACGCACACGCAGACACGGAGATCGCACCGACACGCCAGACGTCTTCCTTCTCGCTTCCTGTTGTTTCTCATTCCATACGTGAGAGCTGAATTTAATCGAGTCTTGGATGTTTGAGTTGTTTTTCTCTGTCCAAAGCGTTTAACAAATTGTTGCTGCCCCGAGCAGAAGCAGGCTCTGCATTGTCTCAGTATCTGTGCTCAACCATATCAGCGTTTCAACACTTATTGCTATAAATTACATCAATCACTCCCTCCCCTGCCCTCGCATTCTCCATCCTCCCTAGGCTCATTTTTCTCTGTCTCTTTTTATTACTTTGCCTCTTCATCTTTCTCCCCTTTAACTTCTCTTCACATTATTCGAGCTCAAGTTGCCTTTTCATCATCCTCCTATTCCTCCCCTTCCTCTCTTACCCCCTTTGCCCCTATTTGTTTCATTTATATCCTTCCTCAATCTTTCCCCTCTTCCCCTGCCCGCACTCCTCCTTCTTTTTTCACTTTCTTCTCAGGCTCCTCATTCATTTCTTTCTCTTTTTTGGCACCCTCATCAACGTTTTCCTTATCTTCCCTTTCTTTCTCCCTGTCTTTGAAGAGTTGGGCTAATTTCTGGAACTGGGGACCCCACTCTTCCAGCCCTGCCCCCCAATCCTCCTTCTCCGAATCCTTCTCCCCTTCACTCTCTAGTGAGCTAAGGGATCCAGCCCTGGACCCTGTTCCCTCCAGGCCATACACCTGCACAGAGTCGTACGGTGGCTGTGAGGGATCAAAGGTGACCTGGGCAAGACGCAGACGTAGGAACTCACCCACTCTCAGTGCCAAGGAGGGACCCCCAGGCCCTGGTGGCCCTCTGGCTACTTCCATTCCGGGAACCCAGTTGGCCCCGAAGCCCATCACACTGCCATATGTTCCCCGTGGCTGCCCAGGGAAGGGTAAAAGCTGAGGGGTCATGTCCCTTCTGCCCAAAACATACCCTCCCATACCTACTCGATCTCGCCAGTCCCCAATAAAGCCAGGTGCTTCTGGGTAGACAGATGGAGTCCCGGTCAGTGATACTCCTCCACTTTCTCTGTCTGGCCTTGCCACCACAAAGTTGCTTCCCATCTCCAGTCCTCCTCTCCCCAGACTGCCAGCGTAGTCCCTCTGTCCAGATACCTCCCCCTGGAGGACAGTGGCATAGTTGCGTCCACTGGCAGGCTGTCCATCAGTGGAGGTGGTCCCATTTCCATTTCCACCTCCCCCTGCCCCTCCTCCACTCCCCCCTCCTCCACCGGAGTCAGATTCAGCCAGACCGCCTGTGCGTTTTGGGGAGATACCAGCACGGGAGGCCCTGCGTCCCGCCATGGGGAGGGTAGCGGAGTCACACACCCAGCCTCCTGCGCCGTGACCCTGGCCAATCAGGGAGCCGGATCGGGTCATGACAAGGTTATGCTCCCGGGGTAATGTCTCCGACTGCACCTGGAGGGAACGTAGGCGAGCACGAGTGGTTTCAGTTCGGGGCTGGGGTTGGGTGTTAGGTTTGGTTACAATAACACAAAATGGGATGAGACAATTTGCCCAAGGAGTAAGGGAAATTTAATAACAGGCGTAGTAAATGTCAAAAGATGGGGGAGAGTGATGACATAGTGCCCGCATGAAGGAAAAACAGGAGATGATGATGATAAAAAGTGATTCAAATGAAGGAGAGACAGACATTGAGCAGAACAGAGTGGAAGAAAAGCAGAGTTTGGAAGAAGACAGAGACATTAATTGAACACTAGAATGAGCTAACACTGCACTGTGATAGGGAAATGGAAAGGGAAGAGATAGAGAGATAAAATATTTGAAAATTAAATAAAGCAAGGGCCAGGCAGCCTTGCTATGGCCCTAATAAATGAAAGCATAAGAACAAAAGAAAGAATAAAGCATAGGAACGATAATGAACAGCAGGATATAATGTGCTGATAATGTCTTTATCATCATCTTCCCCCAATAATGTCCATGACATTTCTGCTACTGTACAGAGATTAAAAGTACTGTAGTGCTGCAATCATTGCAATAGTTTAGTATATCAGTTTGATTCCACACCTTATAATTATTTTATATTTGCTTAATTACTTTTTCATTTGCTTATTTAATTGAATAATTAAGTCATTGATTCAGCTTTAATGATGCCTTCAATGCAGCCATCTACTGCTAATCAACTAATTTATTCCAATATAATTAATGATTCACTGAACAGCTACCCCTTTTCTTTTTATTGAAATATTTAGCCATCCATCAATCTATCTTTTGAACTCTGTTACAGTTCAGAGTGTGTTCCTGTGCTACATTCACATCAAATATGCAAGTATGTATTTGAATAATGTAGATGGGAAGACATCATTAACTAAAGTAAAATAATAAATTCTACCAAATAGCAATCCTGGCTTCTCTGGACAGCACTGCTAAATGATGACAGTATGTTTTACACTAGTGCACTCCACCATCTCTCTATTTTTCTTGCAGCTCTATTTAAGCGCCTACCACACTGGACATTCAGCATGGATGTTAGTATATTTGTACAGTCCCCAATTTGTGTGTTTGGTGTGAATGCAGGCTCATTGTAATCCTTACCCAGTCCACATTTTGACTGAGGTTAGCTTTGTCCTCACTGCTCCCCTCTGTACAGTTGCTTGCAGTTCCTGTCCCCCCTCCTCTGTCCTGGCTGTCGCTGGTTCTCGGCGTTCCTCCATCGGATGTGCTCACCCCACTGTGGGGCGCGGTGCCGTCACGGCTTTCCGTGCGACTCCCCGTTCGGCTTCCTGTGCTGAGATCTGTCGGAGCTATGTACACCGCCCCAGACTCCATTGGTCCGACCATGGCCCCTTGGTTCTGGATGACAAGGGAATGGTCTGGCTGGCCTCCAGGAAAGCGGTACGCCAGCTCTGCCAAGCCTGGTTCAAATGTTCCTCCTGGTGTGCGACGGAGAATAGGTAACGTGTGGCTGCTGTAGCAGAGGCGACCATAAAGGGGTCCTGCTGGTCCTGAGTAGCCGTGATCCACACCTGGATTCTGAGCCCAGCTATAGGTGCGAGCTTTATCCTGACCACGATGTGAGTAACGACTGTAAAATTAAAAAAAACAAATGAGTGATTCTTCATTTTGTGCATTGTTTGAAATTATTTTTTTAAACATGATGTTGCACTGTGTAGTATTACATCCACGTTGTAAGATATTCTGCTGATTTATCTGTTCACCTTACGGAAAAATAACCAGATTAGATAAATGAAGGGGGGGTATTGTGTGATTTTGTTTAGATTGGAAGGTTTTGATACTTCTGTGGAGGGACTTTCAAAAGAAAATAGTGATGCAGTGCAGCTAGGGCCAAAATAACCTCTGTTTTCATGTGAAGTTCACCCCAAGTTACAGAAACACAAGCCTTAGCTACCCACTCCTTTGTTACCCAGTGTCAACAAAAATGAGAAAGTTAGAGTTTCACAAAGGTAGTTCATGTTGCAGGAATATTGCACTGGATTGCATTGGATTTAGAAGGTTTTTCATGTTGCTGTGTCCACCTCCATAAACTGCGAGAAGCAATTTTCGATCAACTAAAAGCAGCCTTTGTACTTGTTTATGGCCCCTCCATATGGCTTGCATGAATTCGGGAGCTAATTATTAGTCCAAAGGCAATAACAATGTTTCACAGGAACATCAAAGTGGGTGCAAATAACTCTCTGATGTAGCAGAACATAAATGAGCTTTAACAAAATGAGCACAACAAAGTGGCCTCCTAGGACTGGCAGGCTTGATAGCCTTCTGTCTCAGCATTTTGATTGGTGGCTGATTATGACCTGGGAGTTACGGCTTAAACAGTTACTTAAGTGGATCAGTTAAGAGCTGGACCGCGCTGAATGGTTTTCCTCTGAAGGGGTAAACAATATTTTCTCTTCCCCTTTCAGCATGTAATGAGAGGTCAGCTGAGAGGTTTGATGTAATTAAAAAACACACCCATATATATATATATATATATATATATATACACACACACACACACACACACGCACAAACTGTCCCACACACCCCCTCCGCCTGCTTACATATTCCTGCTGTCCAGCGTGCGATAGCCACGTGAGCGTGAGCTGTGCGGGGCGCTCTGGAGCGCGGCAATGTCAAAGGCAGCTGTGTCGGCCTCGCCTCCGCCCTCGTCATCATACGTTATGATGTTCTCGCGCACGTCGTCCTCCTCTAATGGTGAGAGGGAGTCACGCTTTTGACGCCGCAGTGACAATGACAGGGCGCTCACCGCTGCCGAGGGGGTGGCAACGGGAATTACGGATATTGAGGCATAGGAGAGAAATTGGAAAAAGAATGATGAACAAGGGAGAAGGGGGCAGAAGTCACAGGGGAAATAAAGGAAGGGAGGAAGAGGAGTGTGTGAGCAAGGGAGAAAAATTCAAGCAGACAAAGAGGGGAAACACAGAGACAAAACGAATACAGAAGAGTCCTTGGGTTAGAAGGCTGGTATATCATATCAGCAGACTGCATGCCTCCACTAGGTAATTGACTTTGAGCTCCAGCCAGCCAAATGGATGCTTTATTGTCCCATGACTCCATGACTCTTATTCCATATTCCCAATATTGAGAGCTAAATTTGACCCCGGACTGTGGCAAAGAACCAAGAACCGCCTTTGTGCTTTTTAACAGGTTTGAAAACTCAACATTAGCATTGGGCAGCAGAATAAGTGAATTTCTTGGAGCAGCCCTTCCCACAGCCCCTGAGATCAGAGGTCGCAACTTTGGGACCAACTTTTAATGTAAGCTTTTGAAAAAAGCACCAGTATTTCTTTTTTAAATTTTCTAGAGGAAATGCATGGAAGCAGTTCTACTTTAGGTTCCTAAACGAGCATCAGGTCGGCGGGAAAAGAAACAGAGGCTGCCTGCGATAAGGCCTACCCGCAGAATTAGTGTGCTTATTAAGTGGGAGAAATGCTATTCTTGTATGTGCTGAACTTTCAATCCAAAATAGAAAGAAAATAAGAACCAACCTGAAAAATAATGTGCATAAATATTCAGGAAGGCACCGGATCCAAATGAGGCCGCAGTCAGAATTCAAGGACAAGAAGAACTGAGTCCCGTTATAGTTACTGCAATTACACCTGTCAGGCATTCCATAAACAAAATAATAGCGGAAGAAGTGACACCTTCATTATTGGTTTGCCAGTTCATTTGTCCATGCCAAGGACACTACCTTTTTTCCACTCCACTGTGGAATTTCTGAGTGGACCAAGTTGATCAGCACTCTCTGAATTTGGAAACTCACAGGTTACTAGAAATCTAATTACTGCAGCTAGCCATGCTAATGCTGGTGGCTTGCACCGCGGAAGATAAACACATATTTTTATGTATTCTTCTCACTTTGCTCTCACACAGCTATCACTCTCAGCTGTGCAAACTGTTTGGGCATGCGGAGAAACCCAAACCTCGACAAACCTGCTTGGGTGCTTGTTTATATTTGCCATCTATGAGTTGGTTTAAGAAGCGGTAAACTACAATAACCCCCGTGTGCATACGTGCTCGCGTTTCCATACGGCTGCATTGCAGGAGGTTAAGCTGCTGCAGTAAGTAAATCTACAGTCTTAATATAGTTGGAGGCCACCTTATTTGATTTCCATGGAACTAATCCAATGATCCTTAAATGAAGTAGGAAAGCGCCAACTCTTTATAACAATCTGAGGAATAACCTTCATACATGACGTGTGTATATTTCTCTGTTTAAGACAGCCTCTAGCCACGAGTGGCCACCTTATGTGAGCCAAACTCCTTTTTAATAACAGATGGGAGCCTGATGGAGCTGATGTCAAAGCTTCTGTGAGGACATTTGGCATTTTGTGGAAGGCCCCGTTACAGTGCTACAGAAAAAAAGCTAAACCGTACCCTTGCCCACTATCACGCCATTATCACTTAGTGAACTAAATTCTTAACTCCACTAAATCCACTGGGCATGATCACCTTCACGCCATGTTGCGTCTCCCACTTGATTGAACTGGCCTCTTCCAGAATAATAATGCCTTTATCAACAAGGCATGAGCGATTTCAACAGACTCACTAGAAATGACAATGATGCTGACTATCAGCCAGTCTCCTCAGCAACTAGACATTATCCAATTGAGCATTTGAGTTTCTGCAAAGGTGGCTGTGACATTTTATTATGCTGCTATCAAAAACCGGAGGGCCCAGATAATCATTCAGAATTGTTATTTTAGCTGTGATTAGAGCTGACCTTGCCAAAGGAAATAACTGGACCAAAATTGCGAGGAAAAGTAAACCTGTATTGAGCAGCTGTGACTAAGAGAAAATATTTACGCTGCTGCTTTCATTATTTTCATATGCAGATTAAGCATCTGGGGATGTAGCTGGGGGTAAACAAGCCCTAAACACTATTTACTCAACTTTTTATTTGTAGAATAGCATTAAACGCCTTTATAGGAAGTAAATCTTTATGATATAACTTAACTATATCTATAAATATAATACTGAGAGCTGCTGCAAAACCACGATGTAAGTTATATACTGTAAGCAAGGGCCTTTCACTACTTTCATTGTCTTAAGGCTATCCCAAATTTTAAAGCTTTATAAATTATAAAATATTTACCCAGTAATGTAGCAACACAAGCCAGGATAGCCAACAAGGCAGCTGTACTGAGGCCAGGGGAGGGCAGCGTGGACTGCTGAGGAAGACACACCGCTTCTCTCTCCCAGTCCCACTCGCCCTCCGTCTGTTTATCCTTGTCTTTCTCCTCGGCTCGCGCCCCTCCTTTCAGGCAGGGACAGACGGACACAGTGACCGTCCCAGTGCTGGTGAGGCCAGACGTCCCATCCCTCAGGACAAGCGGCACGTAGAGGGTCAAGGTGGAGGATGGGGAACGGGACAGTGGCTGGATCTGGGACAGCAACACCAAGCTGGCTGTGGGGCCTGAAGGAAAATTAACAGATAAGAAGAAACTTATAATTAATCCACTGTTAACTGCATGGCACAATGTTGTTTGCAGAATGGTGGCATGTTGATCCAATTTGGAAATTATGCCCAGAAATGACTCTCCTCGTGTTTGCAAATGTGTGATTGCAGTCAGCTGGTGACTATTTTATACCACAAAGGAATAGAGGCAGGCAAAAAATATTTAACCCCCCTTTTTTTACTATTTTATTTCACTTCCCTTCTAATTTTCTAATTTGAGACCTTTTTCTACCACCAAAGCTTCAGTGTTCCACAGCAGAATAACAATAATACTAATTTTACAGGATGAATCTATTAGAGTGTCACAAATAGGGCAGATAGTGTATTTTTCACTGCTGCAGCCACACTTGATGATTTATGACTCCAGATAGGCTGCAAAACCTAAACATAAATACTAATATAATTTAACATTTAAAATGATTGTTTGCGTAATGCACTGCCATTATATCTATCCGTATGATCCTTTTCAAAGACTCCCATGCGTGTCCTGGGTAATGACAACACACTATGTGCAGAAGGGATCCCACACATCCAAAGCATTGAGTATTAGAACACACTTGTATGTTTCCATGAAAGGAACACATGAACAGCCCTTTTTTTTTTTTGAAATGCTGTAATGGACATCAATAATGAGAGGCTCGCATACAGAAATTTAAAAGGACAGAAAGCAGAAGTGACAAAAGAGCTAATGGCCTTTATTGATCCCACTCTCACTTTTGAGAAGAAGAACTGCGGAGGATCTGTGTGGGTGACGTTTTTACAATCGCACATACAAGACCACAAAAATATAGCCGCTGATAAGACAGCGAGTTTCATGAGTAATGAATGGCACCAGCAGTGCAAACATGACAAACATGATTATCAAAAAGATCTTCAGTGATCTAAATCATGATTCAAATCATTGTCTTTTTAAACAAAGAAAAGAATGTAGCATTTTGTCAGACAAGCTGTCCACACGGGAACAGAGGAGGATCTTATTGTTTCTCTGTTCTACTGTTGGATGACACATCAAAAAGGCCTTTGATTTCACATGTCAGTGAGTTTACGCTCATCCATGATCCAGCCAGTGAACCTGGTTTTTGTCAGGTTTAGGAAGAATCACCAGATTGGTCACTGGTTTGGTAGCAGAGAGTGCTCAGATCTTCAGCTTCTGCTGACTGTGAGCACATAAGGATGATGATGAGTTTATGAATAAATCGCTCATAACGATGACCTAGCTGAGATTTATTACGCTGAGATTTATGACTCCGCAGTTTGCTTTAGTTTTATGGTGAGATTTAGCATATTTTAACTAATATGCTAATATGGTTTGAGCTCTGTGGCATGGCATGCTATCCAGCTGGGTACACTGTGGGCATAAAGGGATGGACATGCTCCACAACAATACTCAGGTAGGCTGTGATGTTTAGAACATGCACTACTGGACCAAAGTGTGCCAATAAATATCTCCCAAACCATTACACCACCAGCAGCCCGAACCATAGATTCCTGTTTTCTTGCCAACTTTGGACCCTAAGAAAATGAGATTCATCAGATCAGGCAATGTGTTTCCAGTCTTATATTGTCCATTGTTGGGGAGTCTGTGTGAACTGTAGCCTCAATTTCTTGTTCTTAGCTGACAGGAGTGGTACCCGGTGCTGCTGTAGCCCATATGCTTCAAGGTTGGACATGTTGTACATTCAGAGAGGCTCTTCTGCACACCTTCAGGTGGTTATTTGAGTGAAAGTCGCTTTCCTATCACCTTGAAACAGTCTGACCATTTTCATCCGACCTCTGGGATTAATAAGGTATTTTGGCACTGGATATTTTCTCATTTTCACAGAAGATCCAAGTTCAGCGGGAAAATCCCACTAGATCAGATTTTTCTAGCATACTCAGACTAGCACCACCAACAGCACCACATTTAAAGTCACTTAAATACAATTAAAACATTATCCCTCACTCTGATGTCGTCTTGAGCATGTCGATGTTCCTACTGTAAATGCCATGTGACTGGCAGATTAGAGCATTTGTGTTAATGAGCAGCTGAACAGGTGTACCTAATCCAGGACACCTGTTCAAGTGTCCAGTGAGTGCAACTAGAATACAATATTATACACTTCAATATGCTACTGACATCTTTATATGATGCAGAAATCAAACTTTGAAGTGGCGAGAGAGATGAGCACAGTGTGCAGAATGCATAAGCACACATAAAAGTATTCTGTGGAGTTTTCATCTGCTAGTGGTGCAATGTTTTGATTTGCATTGCTGTCCTCAACCGCAACTGTGCAGCACATACAAAGTGAAAAACTTCCCCGATTTCATGCTGTTCCACAACAGTCATTGCCAGTTATTGTGTCAAAAAAAAAAAAGTAGCAATGCAGAAGCAAAGATGTGAAAAGAAAAGGAATGCTAGCTGATGTAATCAGGGCTGCACAGGAAATTCTGCAGGTCTCAAAATATTAAAAAACGTCAGCTTTGCAAATGTTTTGGCTTTCATTCAGCACGTTTGTTAGGCCTCAAGGATGCAAACGATGTGCTTGTGTGGGAAAACTGACTCAAAAATATATCTGTTTACACAAAAACTCCACAGGTGGTGCATAATTGCAAAAAAACATATTTGTGGGCCAATTAACTTGTTTTTGTGTAGAAAAATTTAAATATGAGCTTAGACAACAAAATGCTTGTGCATCCAAGTTTACATATTTGTTGAAGGATACAAAAAAATATCCCCAGACATACACAGCTTGATGCTTACAGTTACACAGAACCAGAAGTACATTAGATCCCTGAATTGTGATCCATATCCAATGTATATGTGTACAGTATGATATTCATGCACTAAAACTCTTTATTCAATAAAGAGCTAACTGTGCAGGACAAAGGGAACGGACACAGCAAGTGTTCAGAGAAAAAAAAGTACTGGAAACAAATATAAAGCAGCTAAATTTAATGAATTAAGTTGAAGCTAATTAAATGAAGCAGCTCTGATGTCTTCAAAAGCTTCTCAGTGGAAAAACCAAGTTTACAGGATAGCGGGGAAGAAGATGGATGCAGAGGATATGGGAAGGAAAACAAGAGGGATGGACACAAGAAGAGAGGATAACAAAGCAAAACAATGGGGCCACCAGACATGGGAAATGGATGGTAGAAGACAGCGACACAAACAGAAAAAAGGAAGGCCTGTTACAGAGGTAGTGGGTTTGGAAAAGAAAGCAAAAGAAAGAGAGAGAATAAAAGCAAAGACAAAGATGGGAAGAGAAAAGCAGGAAAAAAATAGGGGGGTGGGATTAAGAGCCTTAAAAAAGTAGGGGGGGGGGGAGTCTGTCTGCCAAGGTAGGAGCAAACAAACAAGAATTAAGAGAAATGCACAGAGAAGGAAAGATTGAGTGCCTACCACCGCTGTCCCTGACGCTGAAGTTGAGGGCAGCGCTGGACTCTGGAGGGATGCTGAAATACACGGTGCTGTCATTCCCACCCTCATCTCTATCAATCGCCCGCAACACCTGCACCACCTGAAACACAGAGATAGAGAGCAGGGGGGGCTGGGTGAGGGGAGGCTGTGAACGAATGTGTGTGTTTGTGTGTTTGAAGGAAAAAGCACAGAGATAGAGCAGAAAAAGAAGGGGGGGGGGGGCGCTTACACAGAGAGAGCTTTTAGCTACAAAAAAAAAGAACAACATTAGCCAACACCGGCAGAAATGAAAACCAGCCAAACAATTAGCATAGCGACATAAGTGGACTGTGTTTGATACTCACACCAAATAAATAACTGTGTGTGTGTATGTGAAACTCCTTTTCCTAAATGCAGTGCCCTGTAGCTTTCAGTGTTGTAAAGGCATCTGCACAGGTCCCTATTGGCAATCCTAGCTAAATTAATCTTAAAGAAATCTCCCACAGACTGAGCTGATGGCTAATTTCTTTTTAATGAAATTCTCTGTTCGTCATTGTGCAAGGTGCTCTTTCAGGAATGCTTTCGAGTGCTTGATACGAGACCGAATGCAGGGATGAAGGGCGTTGTGTGCTCTTTGAGTTAGTCAGTGTCTCTAGGCCTTGAGAAGATTTGCTAAGAACAGTTGCATTATGTTATCCGATGCTGCGGGTGAATTTTCAAACGGGCTTTGCCTAATGGCATGTCATACAGAGATGTGCATATACAACCCAAACACACTGGAAGACATCACAGTCTCTCTTTCATGAACTGTGTGCCGCTCACTCAAACTGCAGTATACGCAAACATGAGCATCACAGGCAAAGACAAATCAACGTCGTTGCCATAGAATCACAGATTTAGTAGTGAAACAACAAAGGCACAAGCAGAGCAACGAAAAAAAACAGCAAAAAATAAAAAAATAGAAACAACAGATGGGCCAGGACACCAAATGATGGTGACAGAGCCAGCACGGAAAACAGAATATGGAGGCGAGAAAAGAGAGCAAAGCGGGGTTTCCAAGGGGAGGCTGAAGAGCAAAGGGATGATTTCTATAATTGAGATAGGATCGAGTAAGAAAAACACGATGCAGAGAAATAGACAAGAACACAAATAAAGCAGGAAGGCGGGAGGCAGCCTGAGAGGAGGCTCGAGTTTAATTACAATGCAAATAGCTGCTGCGTTCTGATAACAGGCCATGGAGGATTCACCTGGCTCCATGGTGAATGAGTGTGCTCTAGCTGCATGTTGCCGTATCTCAATGGATACAGCTTTGTTCTACTGCACTTTATATGCTTCTAGCTGAACACTCGCTCACTGTTTGTGCTGTAATTATATGATTGTGCATGAACGTTAAATACAACATTTCCATATGTTGTCTGACATCATAATAATTTATTATGAATATTTGCATATGTTTTGTTTTTGTTTGCTAATTAGTGCTAAAGTTGATGGGTGGGAGGAGTAGTGCACAAGTTAAAATAAGTTAAAATAAGCAGCCTCCTTGCAACTACAGAAAAAAAAATGGTGGTTGCTCAGTGATTGCATAGATTTTTTTTTTCTGTCTGAGACCAATTGCAAGTAGTTGTGGCAATCAGCTGGTCGCCCAGAGGTTGGCTGTGCAGCATCCTGAACCTACAGTATGGGTGACCACTTTTGATTGCAAGGTGACTGCGTAGAGCACCTGGTTGGAGACAATCTGTCTCATGGTGGGACTCGAACTGACTGCAGTCACTCACGGACAGAATGGCAAAGGTTTGCAAATAATTCATAAATGGACAGTCTGCACCAATGAGCTCAACGTGACTGTGGCACGTCTATT
Organism: Bujurquina vittata; assembly: GCA_015106715.1. NCBI lineage: Eukaryota > Metazoa > Chordata > Actinopteri > Cichliformes > Cichlidae > Bujurquina > Bujurquina vittata. Next base: position 1,420 of record VUQK01028129.1, on the reverse strand, counting down.
TGCAATAGGGGACTCAATTTAACTGGTTGCCAGCTGGTTATATTCTGTTATATTCTTCTATAAAAGCAAGGCTACTGAGCGCCTGTGTCATCTCACAGACAATTTGCAGAGGAATTTCTCTCACTTCCCTGAGTAGTTAATGTGAATTTCTGTCTGTCTTTAAAGCAACCTTTTCAATGATAAGGAGATCACATGTTTGTTGCACACGGTCACAATAATCCAACAACTGTTTTCCCTAGTGTGGCTGCAGTGTGGCTCCCCTCCCTCCTTTGGACCTGCCCAATATAAATAAAAATGCGACGTAATGTTTATCACAAGTAAAACAATTAATTATTATTTAACAAGGGCAAGCTAACTTGTTTTACCAGGTTTTGTGTTTAAGGCATGAAATTTGAGGCACGTAGCACAACTGCATTGTTAAATTTGTAATATAATAATTTTCTTTTTAAAGCACATCCAGCCCCAGCTTCACAGGCTCCAGCATCTGTCAGCAGCAGCAGCTGAACCCAGAGCACACTGGATGTGAAGCCTTTGCTCATATCTATACAGAAAAAAAAAGTCAAAATGGGATGTGTGGAAATGTGTCTGTTTTTATCATTTAAGTATAGAAATAATAAGGTAAAAATGATTTAATATGCTGAAAATGTTGGCTTCTTCTAGTAGACTAGTAAGGCTAGTGGGTATGCACCCCACAGTATGGCCTGTGTTAATTCATTTAGAGATAACACACCAACCAGTGGCCACTGTAACACCACAGTCAATACTAATACCACAGTCACTGTAACCATGCCAGCAGCCACGTGAATTGCGCAACAAAATATTGCATTCAAACCAACAACACACAGGATTTGATTGAAACTTGTGAGGCTACAGTGGGTATGAAAAGTATTCAGACCCCTTTAAAATTTTCACTCTTTGTGTCATTGCAGCCATTTGCTAAAATCAATAAAGTTCATTTTATTTCTCATTAATGTACACTCAGCACCCCATCTTGACAAAAAAAACCCAGAAATGTAGAAATATTTGCAAATTTATTAAAATATAAAACTGAAATATCACATGGTCATAAGTATTCAGACCCTTTGCTGTGACACTCACATTTAACTCACATGCTGTCCATTTCTTCTGATCCTCTTTGAGGTGGTTCTACTCCTTCATTGGAGTCCAGCTGTGTTTAATTAAACTGATTAGGAAAGACACACACCTGTCTATATAAGAGCTCACAGCGCACATCAGAGCAAATGAGAATCATGAGGTTGAAAGAACTGCCCAAGAAGCTCAGAGACAGAACTGTGGCACAGATCTGACCAAGGTTACAGAGGAATTTCTGCAGCACTCAAGGTTCCTCAGAGCACAGTGGCCTCAATAATCCTTAAATGGAAGAAGTTTGGACGACCAGAACTCTTCCTGGACCTGGCCG
>VUQK01028124.1:9347-28543 GCA_015106715.1 Bujurquina vittata | reverse complement strand
AGAATTTTGATATATGGGTAGATAAAATTTTTAAAACACAAAATAATGATGCAAGTATTACTCTTAAAAATCCTACATGGATTTATAATCGTGTATGTAATTTTCCAAATTTTTTAAATTTTATTTTATTTTTTGATAATTATTTTTAAAAAATCCATCAATTTTTTTAAAGTCTAAATTTATTTCCCGCCTAGTGTGCTCTTCGCACAGTACTGCCAATAAAACATGAATGAACTCAATCCTCTTTGACCTTTGTAGCTTCAGCTGTGTTTTCTGACCGTGTAACCCTGCAAAACAGCCCCGATCAACCGAGGGAGGACCAACCCAGACTCGCCGCGGCGTGAATAATCCCGATGGAGCAATTTCGCTGAAAGCTGCGCTTGGCTTTACTCGCACTTGACTCCACCGGAGAAAACATGTCTCGCTTTGTCCGCCGTATTTTCGTTGTCGCGTCTCAACACGCGACAGTCAGATCAGCAAAGTTACCGAGGAGGATCCCCGCATTAATCCGTCCTGTGTGCACGTCTCAAGGTAATGTGAGCAAACTTGTGATTTATGTCAGCACTGCGGGCTGCACCTGCTCCAAGATGTTCACTATAAGGACTTACACGTCTATTTAAAAGAGTATTTTAGAAGTAAAGTGGAATTTGGTGGATGTTTAGGATTTTAGTCTTACTTGCTCTTTAAGAATAAACCTAATTGCAACATTTTCTCAGTTTTAATCCAAAGTTTTCAGTCTGTAATTATTGTTGTGCGATCTGATTATAAAAGTCACGGGAAACTCTGCCACAAACATGCTTTTAATGATTCACTGTCACAAGCAACATGGCTTTTGGTTTAGCTCTAAGTTCTTAATTAGTTTGAGTATGCATATTTAATACACGTGACCTTTGCACCATGCAGGTCTGCAGTCCCTCACGCGTTACAGTGAGACTACGGACTGGCATAAGAAACTGACCCCAGAACAGTATGTGGTCACCAGAGAGAAAGGAACTGAGGAGGTGAGTCCAGTCTATGAAAACAACAAAATAAACATGATGAAAAAAACGCCAATGCAATTTTGTTTTTTTGATTATTAACTGGAAATTCAAACATGCACACAAGCACATCCACACTTATCTCACTTTCCCAGAGTGACATACATTATCTCATCAACAACAGCTCATTTCCAGCTGGACTTTGATCAGCACTGTGTTGCTAATAGAAACCTTTAGTGTGTTATGAATGAAATGCTGCCCGTGCAATGAAACACAGAAACATTTCAGCTTGTTATAACAGGAGCAGGCTTAAGAATACACAGGTAGTAAAATGAAGGGTATTTTTGCTCCTTACATTGTGTTTTGATGTGTGTGTGTGTGTGTGTGTATTTGTGAATGTTCTCAGCCCTTTAGTGGGATTTACCTGAACCATTTTGAAGTGGGGATGTATCACTGTGTTTGCTGTGACGCTCCGCTCTTCAGGTAATATATCTAACCAATAAAGGTGTCTGCACATTGTCTGGAGTGGAGTGTAATCTTTCACTAAAACGCTGTAAAATGAGGGCTTACTGGTATTAGAGGATTTTGCATTGTTTGCTCACTTGGAGAAAAAAAAAACAGTAGATGTTTACTAAGATCTTCCTTTCTCTCTTCGTAGCTCTGAGGCTAAGTATGACTCTGGGACAGGCTGGCCAGCATTCAATGAGGCTCATGGCACATGGGAGGGGGATGAAAGCCACACCTCCATCATTCGGCGCCCTGACAACAGCCTGGGCAGTCCTGGGACAGAGGTTCTTTGTAAAAATGTGAGTTGTGTTCAGAAGCCAAAAGAAGTCAAAGCTTAGTTTGCTTAATATAGTTGTGCTAGTTTAAATAACTTTGTGTGTACTTAAAAAAATGTAGCAAATGTTAAAGTTAAAAATATGTACAATCTGCAACCAATCTATTGTAGTTTTGACATGTTTGTGTTGGTGTGTGTGTGCCATACAGTGCGATGCCCATCTTGGCCACGTGTTCGATGATGGACCAGACCCAACAGGGCAGCGGTTCTGCATCAACAGTGTCGCCCTCACATTTAAACCCAGAGGAAACAACAAACCCGATGAGGATGATAGACTTGTGTAAAGCATTAAGAAAAAAAAAAGAACAAAAAAAGAGGACCAGCTAAATGACCTTCACATTTTTAAAGTGAAAAGAATTGTGTGATGCAACTTGTATTGTGGGTTATACTGGAAGTGAATTAAGCCCAGTTTTATGTGGAGAAACAGTGGATAGATATACTGTATGCACAGGACACACAATAAACGTCACAGGTGTTTTTACTTTCGCCGGTGTTTGTAAAGAGCAAGATTTTGTCATAACTATCTGAAGGACGTTTGTCTCAACGTTTAGTTTGGATGAGCCACTTCACACTTTGTGTAGGACAAGGTAACCCATTAATGCCACAAAGTGTTTTTTAACCACATTGTTATGTTTACCGTGTTTTCATATTTGAAAAATATGTTTTGATAAGACCTGCCGTTCTGCAGGATCTCTGTAATGACATTGCTGTGTTCTGGGTTTCCTAGTGTGGAGCCACGTGTACATATTCAGCTGAAGTCTGTCCTGAGAATCATGCAGACATGACTGATTTTTTTTTTCAATAAATGCACATCTTGAATCCGTGTTTGATGCTAATTTATTGTTGCCTCCTGTTGTTCAGACGCACACCACCCCACAGCACTTTAGCGTGGCCTCATCTCTACCAGGAAGTTAATATTTAACTCAGCAGGCCATCCTCTGTTTCACGCTGTTTGTCTCCTGCGCTCTGTTGATCTATGTTTTCTGGGTACGAGTGTAGCGAGTTGAGTAAAGCAGAAGGAGAATAGCTGACAGCAGAAACAGAGCTAAGCAAACCCATAGAGCAAAAACTCAGGTTCTTGGGTATCAGCGCTACAATGGTTGGACTATGGCGTTGCACACTTGCAGTGATGTTAATGTGCATGTACCTCTGGGGTTCTGCTGAAGCTGTAGGGGGAGCTAAGAGTCGACCGCGACCCCAAAGACGACCTCCCAAGAAGCCAAAGATCACACCTATTGACGTGGCCGAACCTGCACAGAACATAGACATAGAGAGGGTAAGAAATGAGATAAAAAACCTGAATACTGTTTTAGTTCAAATTCCACTGAGCCTGGGCTAAAGGGATCTTTTTTAACCTTCATTTGAAAACAATGAGATTCATGAATAAGCTGCAGTGCTAATAGAAGTACTGTTCCCAGGCAGTTGATGACAGCGTCAGCACAGTGGATGGTTCTGTGTGTTATCTGACCTTTGAATGCTGAGCTTGATACTGTTTTTGTCATTGCTTGTAACGTCACAATATCATATACAAATGGGACTGCAGACGAATCTGTGGAAGCTATGTGAAAGCTTGATAACTTTATGGTGGATGTGTCAATACAAACACAACAGAATAGGCCGAAAATGATTTTATTGCTTTGAGTAGACCATGAGGGACAGAAAAAGCTCTTTGCCTCACTGATCTAAGAATGGTGCATTTTTTTTGCCCTTATTTTTATATGTGGAGTCAGATTAAAGTATCCAGAAACTTCTTCAAACTTTCATGCTGTAAGCTTTGATATGGATTACTGTGGGGGCTGGTAATGTAGACAAACTTGCGTAATTGTGTCAATATTGAGTTTGAGGCAATGAGGGAATTTTTCAGTGAACATGAGCCAGACAGACGTAGGTGATAGAACAGGGCACTAAAAACAAAAGTATGCACTTTTTAGAGACTTTCATAAATTTGAGACCACTGGAATGAGCTGAAGCTTATTTCAGAGGCCTACAAAATTAAAATAATCACATAACACAGAAGAAGAGCGCTTAAAATCTCTAATTACCTCTTCTCCCTTCTCTAAGTACTTTGCTATTTTTCCTGACCAAAATATTTTGTTTGAGATATTAGGAAATCTTTTTTTTCCCTTTTTCTGTTTGCATAATCCTATTCACATGTGTTCCAGATGTTGGGAAGATGGTACCTGCTTAATTCTGCCTCCAAATGCTCTTACCTGATAAATCACGGGACCAAGGTGGAGCCAACAGTGATGACCATTACTCGTAACCCTGCCTCTAATGAAATGCTGTCTGTTAGCACCAAAACAAGGCAGTAAGTACAGCTGTGGCTGTTTAAAAAAAAATATTTTATTTATTTTTTGTCAGCAGAGGGAGCCAGTCCAGTCTCTCATCCCATGGTTACGGTTATTCTTCATCTTCTTTGTTTGATATGATTTATGTTTCTTCAGATACAGGAGGAACAGTTAAAGCCGGCAGCTTTTCTGTTAACTAAATATGTTTTATTAATGTTTTAGGCCAGACTGAGCTGGCTGTTGCAAAAAAGGTTTGGCAGTACAATATGCCACTAAAATGGAAAAAAAATGGGGCGTGTGGTTTTTGGAGAACATTCTGTGAAAACTTTGTTGTGCGAGTGCTATAAATACTTTTTGGCCTAAGCACAGGGAAAACAGATTTTATTGATTAGTTTGTCATGCAATGTTTGAAATGTACAAAGTCTGAGATTTCTCTTCTCTTCTCATCTCTTCTCTTCTCTTCTCTTCTCTTCTCTTCTCTTCTCTTCTCTTCTCTTCTCTTCTCTTCTCTTCTCTTCTCTTCTCTTCTCTTCAGTAATCACCAGTGTTGGGAGATATTACAGGTCTACCATCTATCTCCAGAAAACCCAGGAAGACTGACACTGAAAGGTCAGGTTTTCTTCTTAGTGCTCAGAATAAAGCAGCATCCTTTTATGCACTTTGCTCTCTGTTTTGTTCATACCAGGCGCTCACTCTGAGCAGAATATTGAGATACTGATTGGGGAAACAGACTATGACTCCTATGCAGTCCTGTACTACCAGAAACGTGGCACGATCACAATGAAACTCTATGGTAGGTTTCGCAGCCATATACGTCTTATCTTTGTTTGGCACTTTATATTTAACAGGTAGCTGGAAGCTCAGTTATACGTAGGTAAATATACTTTCTGTTAAAAATGCTTTGTTTTGGATTGAACTCTTGTTTTGTGCTGTGTATGCAGGCAAGTCTGTAGATGATCTGTCAGAGCCGATGCTAACCAAGTTTGAAGAGCTTGCTGCAAAACAGAATCTGCAGCGGGCCTACCACTTCCCCTTCCCCACCTACAGTATGTCCAATATAATACCAATGTAACAGAATACTAATAACAGTATTGTTTGTAAAAAGCTGGCATATTGAAACCACATGATCACAGCTTAGTTAGATCTCTGTCAGTCAAATGAATATATTGTGCTGTGTCTAAGAACACAACAAAAACATTTTCTATGCATCACAAAATAACACAACATTACACATGTAGCAACTAACTGGCAGACGGCTACTCAGCATATGTTGCCATATAGTAAAAAGCTACTTTCTCAGTGGTGTGTGAATTCATTTTTGCTTTCCAGGTCACTGTGGTAATGTGGATCAGGATCATGTGATCAGTAAGCTAATTTTTTTTTTTCAAAAAAAGTACTGACTTCAGTGAAGTATGCACATAAAACTGACCCCAAACAAATAAAGGGTGATAATTTTCAGACTGACATGAACAAAATGGGGAGTCAGAAATATAATAAATAGTATTAACAGCTTTATTTATGCATTATATTTTGAAATGTACAAGTTATTGGCTTTAAAAAATTTATAATTTAGCCGAAGGCGCTAACAAGTATACAAAACACGATGAGAATAATTCAGCTTCCCTTTAGGCAATAACTTGAAGGCTCATATTTAGCACAGTATGTTTAAATGACTGAACAGTGTATTAAATGCTGAAGCACAGCAGCTAAAACATGGTGCATATTTAGTTTAAGCTAAAGCTCCAGCCTTGTTTACCTGCAGTGTGTTTTGATTTGAATAATTAATGAGAATTCTTGAAAAATGTTGCAAAAGCAAAAGGACTTAGTGATGGACAATCTCCTTTCCCACCATGCAATAACAGCACTGGGTCACTAAAGAAAAACTCTGAGTGCATCTCTATTGACCTCCCCAGAATCACCGTTTTTTTTTTACACTAACTTTGGCATCTACTTTAAAGGGCACCTTTCATTTGATATAGTTTTGACCACCTATTGCACATATTGGTGATGTGACCAGTCAAAATGTAGCCAAAATGCACTTTTCAAAGTTTTATTCAGCAAATGTTCAAAAAACAGATGAAACATCCAGGGAAGCGGAATTTGCTTCTGTTACTCTATATCAGTTTCTATTGATTTCCTACATCCCATAATACTGTTCAAATGTAGTTATAGAATAAAATCATGTTGAGCAAAAAAACAAAACAAAACAAAACAAACAGCCTAAGTGTTTTTCAGTCCTAAATATGTCATGGGACTTTAGAAGAAGCTTAAAAATGCTAGAAAAATAAGTGCAGAATTTTATACTGTATAGTTTGTATTAAATAGCCATACATATATGGGTGCCTCTCCCGGACACATATAAGAAGTAAGACAAAGAAGTAAAGCTTTGCCTTTCCAAGGAGAAAACCTACTCTTTATTAAGAAAATTGTAATTAAATAACAACATGACAAAAGTTGCGTCATGGTATTATGTATGCCCTCCCCGACAGTCCTGCTCCTGCAGGTTGCGCTCCTGCGGTTAGTTTTTAAAACTTTGTCAACATGTTATCTAACTTCCACTGCCTGCTGAAAAACATCAGCACAGCTACTGCGTAATTTAACCTGACATTCCTCGTTTTGCAGATTGTGTTCCCACATGCTGAAGAGGCGGAGCTGAGGGACGATGGAGAGAAAGCTATCGAGGGTCCTGACATTGTGAAACGCCTCTAAAAGTCCTCAGCCGCACATAAATAAAACAATACAGAGTGAAAACAAGCTGTTGTCAAATGCTTTTAATTGTCCTTATTTAAAATTGTGGTGAGATGGAAGTGTCACACAGCTTTTCAGTCACAGTTTTAACATTCAGAGGGGATGGCTGTGCGCATGCTTCTGGTTTGCGCGTGAGGACACCAAAATTGGTCGAAGGGTCAGGAATGGAGATAATAAGGTCCAGATGTCAAGGGCCGGAGAGAAGTTGGTTACAAAACGTCCCAAATGTGCCTCTTGCCACTTCCCCTCGCTCCACCCAGCACCTCTATGTGTGTGTGCATGTGTGAGCGTTGCGTAACCAGCTGATTACGAGTCTGTGCTCGTCTAGTCTCCTAACGGGGGGGGGGCTCTGATAAGTCATCTGTGCGTGTCAGCAAAATAAAGAATTCACAGCTAATCAGCACATTATGAAATGTGCAAATGATGCACGATACAGACACGGTTTAGGTGAGGATTTGTTCTCACATGAATGCAATATTTAATGTCAAACATGTCGATACTGTTACAAAAGCGAGAGGTTCTCACTCAAGTTCTTCATGCACCAGAAGTTTTATGAAACAATTAACACTGAAAACGAGCACCAGGGTCTGAGTCGGTGCTTGGAGGTTGCAAAGAACAATGAAACCACTGTGTGCACCACTGGCAAAGTTATTTAACAGAAGATTTTTCACTGCGAAGTGCCTGACTCAGCGCTTCTGCTCATGCTGAAACTATTGGATGCAAATGGTTCATTAAAGGCAGAAAAATGGAAAACACACAGATTTTGTGTGAAATTTTGACAGGTTAGTCATGCTCAAAGAAAGAGGAGGTGTCTTAAAGGACCTCTATTATGTATCCCCCACTGCCCCTCCACCCCTTCTGTCCCGTCCCCGTTCACACGTGCCAGTTGTGTAACAGCCGTGATTTGCCAGAGGGTTTCTTTCTTTTTTGTAATGCTGTAGCATGCAGCAGGATTGTGTGTGTGTGTGTGTGGGGGGGCAGGACCCTGCAGCATATAAGAAGCCTCCTCTTGCTTCGGCCCATCACGCCGCCTTTACACTCCTGATCACTCCTTGCTGCAGAGGCTGAGGACACAGAAAGAAGAAGCCATGAGGAGCACATTGCTGAGGATGCTGGCCGGCCTGATGTGTGTGCTGGCTGCCTGCGCAGATGTCATGCCTGTAAAAGACTTCAACATAGAGAAGGTAACAAATGCATGTTAAAACCAAAGAAAAAAAAAGTTATTTGTATCTGTCTTTGCTCGCTGCACAGGAAAAAAAAGCCCTCACTTTTAGAAATAGGAAAGGGTAAATAACCTATATGCAGTTATTAATGCAGCGAGAGCAATGTTCATCACCTCCTTTCACCTTTCTTACAGATGGCAGGTAAGTGGTACCTGGCTGGCTTTGCCTCAAATGCTCAGTGGTTTCTAAACCACAAGGCAAACATGAAGATGGGAACAGCTCTCTTAACACCAACTGATACAGGAGACCTGGATCTCTCTTATGCCAATCTGAAGTAAGTGCAATCACGCAAAAGCATGGGTGGAATTTTCTTTTGGGGAGGATATGAAATAAACTGGTCCTGCTTTATGGTTTTTTTTCTTAGTGCTGATGGTTCTTGCTGGAGAATGACTCACCTGGCTAGGAAAACTGACACTCCTGGACGCTTCACCTTCCACAGCCAGGGTGAGTAGAGACCAAACATTGACACGCAAACCTTTGACAAAGACATGAAATTTAACAGCATTTCTGTGTTCCCCAGCTTGGAACAATGACAACGACATGCGCGTTGTTGATGTCGTTTACGACGACTACGCCGTGGTCCACACCATCAAGACAAAGGAGGGAGTGTCCGAGGTCCTCAATAAGCTTTACAGTAAGTGCATCTGATCACCATGAGGGCAGCTATCTGGGAAAGCAGTCCAGGATTTGATAAATGTTAAAGAATCCCATGCTTTTCTGTAGGTCGCACTCCCGACACCAGCGCTGTCCTGCAGCAGAAGTTCACACAGTTCTCTTTGGACAGCGGGATCCTGCCTGAGAACATTGTTATCCTGCCCAAGAATGGTAAGTTAACAATATCAACCATGGGATCGATTCTGTAAGTGATTCAGATCTTTGCTCAATCACCACGTATGCATTACAGGTGAGTGTCCCGAGGCCTGAGGAGTCCAATCTGCCATCTCAGCGGCGTCTCACCCCTGACCCAGTTCCTCCAACCCCTCTCCCCCACAGTCAAGTTTGAAGCTTCGCAGAGCTACACCTCGGACAATGAAATTCAAGCACTTCACTCTCTTCTCTGCTGCACACCAAAGACCAACCCTGATCCTAGTTGAGACCTCGTGCTCGTCAACAAGCGCATTAACTGAGGCATCAGAGTGGAACAATAAAGGGCTGATTGTAAAAATAAATAATAAGGGAATGAATTAAACTAGACTGCTAAAATTGTCTTTGTAACTGCTGATTTCCTTTGTAGAGTTTTTCTATTTTCCAATGACCCCCAGAACCAATAAAATTGCAAAAATGTTTCTGATTTCAGAATAATTTCCTTTGTGAAATTTTGGAAGATGCGTGAATATTGTAACATGCACTGCCAAACATTAACTGGCAGACAGGCATACGACTATATGCTAGATACTTTGCTCCATTACTCTAGGAGACAGTGTTTGTTCCAAGGTTTAACGATGAGTCGCAGTTATGCAAAGATATGGTTGCATAAGACTTGTGGAACGATTTAATCGACAAACATAATGAAATGTAGATCATAATCACACAAACTAATTATAGAGCAGCTATATTACTATTTAGTCTTGATCATGAGGCATTAGAGTTCAACTGCAGGCACCTGCAACAATAATGACAATGATAAACAAAGACAAAGTAATCCGCTTTATCTAATCACCAGGCGTGCTGACCAAATTATTCCTGCATAAAATTGGTTACCGCTAAGTTTCCGGTTTAACAGTCTAGCACCCTCAAGCTAAGTGAGCACATTTGGGCAGGACTTCATCTTCGTCATTTGTATAACTTTGTAGCACTTCATTGCTTTTCCAACATGTTTATATCATCCATTTCATTTATTATAGTAATTGCCACTCATACTGTATATTAGTTTTTAAATTTCTTTAATTTGGTGATCAGCAGTCATAATCTGTGTATCGGTGTGTGTGCTCTGTATATCCGGGTGAAGGTACGCTGTCTGCCCACAAGAGGGCAGCCTGTGACCTGCTGGACCCTACTTATGTATTGAAATGCTCTTTAAAGGCTTACCATGTAATCAAATTGAATAAACACCTAGTAAAGAGAAGCAGTGGCTGGGACCTGAAGGCCATGAGTCAGATTGCGCTATAGCCCTTGTTTCTTTATGGTTTAAGTTACGAGATGTTCCATGAATGTATTTCAGGTTTTTCTTTGGAGAGAGAGAGCGAGAGACTGCTATTAAAGATCAAACACTCTTTATTGAACGCAAGAGAACTGAAAGCAAAACATGTGGGTTAAAGTTTTGCCCGTTGGCGCTGATAATCAGTTATCACCGCTTTTAAGTTCAAACCATATATCAAGGGTGTAGTTATGCATTTGTAAGTGTTGCCTGAAAAATAAAATCAAAAACAACAAAACATCAGTAGAGTCGCTCGTTTGCCCTAAAGGATGCGATGTAGGAACAGACAAACTCTTCTTTGAGGCCTCAGTAGAAGGCAGGCTGAGTTCAGCAGCTGGCCTGATGTCTCAGATGAAGCGATCTAGAGTAAGCACTCAATCACGAGGCGATTATGATGCACGAGTGCCGTGGGAACAATTTGATCAAACAGACACACAAAAACAGCAACATCACAGCAAAATAAAGTTGGCAGCAAGTTTGAGCTGTAACACATTGTTCTGTAAAAGCCGTGGTAAACTGGTAAACATAACCGACAGGGACCAAAAAAACCAAAAACCTAAAATCAAAACAAAACAAAACAAAAGAAAAAAAGACCATCATCTGAATGCATGTTGTTCTTACAAATGAGCAAATGACTCATGCTTCATCAAACATGCATGTTTGTGTGTGTATGTGTGAGGGTAAGTGTAAACTTGTGCGTTCTGTAGCGTGCAGCTCTCGTCTACGTCAACAAACCTGCCACTGCCGCACAAAGAACAACAACAACAACAACAACAACAAAAAGTCTGGCTTTGTTTTTAAAATCTGAAAAGAAGTTGGCTGGATAATTTTTTCCCCCCATCCAAGGTTTCTAGGTGAGGGAACACAGCACCATTGAAATGTCAGGAAACAAAAAAAATACCTGAAAACACTATTAACTCCGATTTTATGCAGCAGCAGTCAAGTTTTTCTTGTAGGTTTGTGTTAAGTGGTGTGAGGCAAGGCCAAACGGCTCAGCACCTTGAAGGCACACTGGAATAATAAGCCAATTATCTTCTTAACCTCGTCCCAGGTGTTTTTCAGATATGAATTGATTTTTCATTTCATGCTGCTTCGCCCACTTAATGCCTAGAGTTTAGCGCATCAATAAAACTCATTACGCATCAGCCAAACTGTTCAGTCTCGTCTCAGCGACTGTCCAAAAACGGTCTCTTCTGATGCTCGTTTCGTCCGATATTTCGCCTCCACATATACGCACAGATGCATGCATGCGCTGTAAAACTGCAGCCCGACACTAAGATGTATTACAAAACAAAACAAAACAAAACAAACACAACAAAACAAAACAAAACAAAAACAAACGCGACAACTGACGGTTCAAATGAAATATGAAAATCTGACATAAGACTCAAGTGTTTGGCAAAGAAACAAACAAACTGCTCAAGTCTGAATGAGTGAAGGCTCACAGTTTCACTCATTCCAAATTCAAAGAAAGCTGCCATAATGATGATGACGATGATGATGATGTCATGATTTCCCATCATGCTCAGAGAAACCCCCCGCTGCCCTTCCACAGAAAGGAATGTCCCTTACAATCGAATGTCATAAGATTTAAACATAAAACTCTGTTTTTTACACACTTATAATGTAACAGACAGACGTTTGATACCACTGTCACATAGATATGAATTTCTAATTTTAGTTTATGTGTCTGACTCTAAATAAATCGTTTGAGAAAAAGGATAAAATAATATCGTATTTACAAGGTGGCTTTTGGCATCCATATTCAGCTCTATATTACCACAGTATGAGTGGCATGTCATTTGATGGATATGAGTGTTGACAAACTGGTGGACCCAAAGCTTGAAACATGAAAGAAAGAAAAAAAAAGGTTTGGCATGTCGATTTGATCATTTTTGATATAAGATTTTTGTTAAAATATAAAATTAAAATGCAACAGGGACTGGCAATAAATCTTTGCTATCACACGACCCAATAAGTATAATTATTTGTCATATACAGTATTCAAAGGACTCCTGAAAACTCCCAAGCACGATACAAAGAAGGACAAGCCAGTTAGTATATACACGTACAGTCTCTTACTGCTGTGCTCAGTTGAATAAGTGTCCCTTTCTTCTCTTTCTAATACTCTGGATATATATAAAAAAACAAAAAGATTTCTGTACAGTCTTTCCCACTTTCCCAACCTTCCCTGGGAGATTATTGTCCTATTGAATAGCCAATCCTCCGTCCGTTCTGCGATTGGTCTTGAATTAAGCCTCCTCTATCTCTGTAGCATCTGATGATCTGAAACATCGCTTTGTCTCTCAGAGTCCTTTTATTGTCCGTTAGATGAACCACTCCTTCTTTGATTCGTCAATGGTTTCTGGGTTGTCGGTGCCAATGATGGCCGTATCCACTGATTCCGCGGCGGATTCCCCGCTGCCCTTGGCCTCGTTGGTGTGGTAGGTGCCTTTGTGACGGAACATGTAGCGGATCAGGAACACCAGAGTACATAAGATGGTGAAGATCACCACTGCGATAATACCTGCAGCAGAGGCAGACAGGCGTTATTGTGCTTTCTCGAGTACTGCCGCTAACCTGCTCCAACCAAGCTGATCTAATTCCCCATATCAGTCAGCATCTAAGCAAAGGCAAACATAGCTTGGTTCTACCTTCTCGACTGGGGAATTTGTTGCTGTGTTTTTTTTTGCAGAACTGTGGTCTGATTTTAAGCTGGGTTTTTTTTGGACAAAAACAGCCACCACAATTCGCAGATTACTGCAATGTGTGAAGTACACATACATAGCAAGTAAATGGTAAATGGACTTATACTTATATAGTGCTTTTCTACTCTAACTGAGCACTCAGATCACTTTTTACTACAAGCCTCATTCACCGAGTCACCCACATTCATACAAGTCCTTTTTTGTTATACTTAAACACCGTGTCTAACTTGCAAACACACACTCTGACGGATGCACAGGGGAAAACGCGGGGTTCAGTATCTTGCCCAAGGAAACTTTGATATGCAAACTAGAGTAGCCGGACATCGAGCCACTGACCTTCCAATTGGTGGGCGACTCGCTCTACCCAAGTGATAAGGCCCTGCTCAAATGTTTTTGGGCAAGACAGTTACCCCTCCCCATGCGACACTTAGTGAATGCCAACCATATAATATTTACTTACTTAAAAGACTTCCTAAAGGTGGAAAAGAAATTAGCAATTAAATACAAACAGAAACAATTCTTTTGAACAATGATCACTTTTTATCTTACTAATGTTTTTTTTTTTTTTGGTAATATAAAAATTCAGCAATGTACTCAAACCAGAAGGACATGGTATGTGTCCATACACATGCCTTAAAAACCCAACGACCATGATGGCACGCATCTAGCTTGGGACATTTTTTTTTTTTTTGGTAAGATACAGCTTTAATATGACGATGGCATTTTGTACCTCCGATGATGGCAGAGTCCCTGTTGACTCCATCAGGAATCACTCTCTCCTCATTGAAGGGAAACTCCGCATCTAAACAAAGAGAGAGAGAAACACGCAAAAACAAACTGAAACAAGTGTGCACACAGAAATGCCGAACAGATCAGGAAAGCATGCATGCAGAACCTGTGCAGTACTTTCATTTTCTCTACTAAAGCAAAAATAGTGCACTGTAATCTCCAGCTTCACTGCATACATACATGAGAAGGTCAGTGAGATGGATAAAAAATTACTACTGATGGATAAACAAATTTGTTACTACACCGTTTCATGTATTTCATTAATCATTAATCTTTCATCGAGGCGGTTTACACTCCTGCCACCGTCTAATTGCTACGATATTCCCTGGATGTACATTGAGTGGATATGAAAGGAGGAGTTGGGATGAGTGGAGGGGATTGGTGTGTAATAAAGGAAAGAAGTAAAATGACATTGCTGGAATTACCAAGAACTGACATCTATAATCTAACACTTCTGTGCAAACACAACCTCAATATGCATATTTTTTTTGTCACATGAAAAACATCACTCTGCTATGAGCCTGCCAACTATTTCTGATGCAGGCTGTCCTGCCAATGGTTCTCCTGAGAAGCCACAAGCATGAGTAAGAATCAAAGGCTACGCTGTGAGGGGAGAAAAGCTGCAATAAAGCAGCTCATTTGGATGTAATAACCAAACTATAATGTATTAGAAAACATAAGGAAAAAGGTGAGAACACAGAGGAGCCCGCAGATAAAGTAAATAGACAGAAGCTGGACAGAATGTCCTTACCAACAACAGAAACTAAAGCAAAACGGTCAACTGAGAGTGAAGGCTGGAGGGAGGTCTTGATAAGTTATAGATTAGAGCTATCTATAGATAACCTAAGGCAACATAAATAATAATCCATTTTGTAGACGGATGGCGGAGAGCTGACTGTGAGTTTGGACCTGGAGTCCAGATCGATGGAGTGGATCAATTTCAAAGAGCTCAACGCTCCCAAAGGCACAGTTGGCATGAAGCCTGAGGAAAACGGATGCTTCCAGAATGATGACACTAAAAATACTAACGACTGCAGCTGGATATATCATTAGAGTCACGTGTGCTTTAGTCTGTGAGTGTGTGTGTGTGTGTGTGTGTGTGTGTATACGGGCATGTAAACAAACAAATCTGAAATAAAGACGTGTGCTCGTATTTCAAGGATCAATTGCTGTTTTTTTGAGGAAGTATATATTTATTAAATGCATTCAAATACATACTGCTCTGAGTAAGTGTGGGTTTGTGAAGAAAAACCCAAATAAGCTCCCCTCAACCACACATAAGTAGCATGTTTGCATTAATGATTGCACAATGTTGCTTTTTCTTATCATTGAACAAAAAAAAAAATCAACACCTTGAGCATTTTACACTCACCTGTGTTGTCCAGATGCCAGGGATCTGTTGCGGCAGACATTGGTGGGATGGTGAGCGGTGATGCGCCGCAGTTGGACTCCACCAGTTTACCCTGGTAAGACACAGGTGATGCAGCTGCAGGTTGCTTGTCTGGCTGACCGGCTGTTGGCGTGGCTTGAGACTTTGCGGCTGTTCTGAGTGCAGACTTGAGCGGAGCGATTCCGTTGAACTCTACCCGCGACAGACAGCCAATGAAACCCGGCGTGTTGAAGCGCTCGATGAGGACTGGGTCTATGTGCCCTGTTTCTGTACAGAGAGACAAGGTTGGAGAGAAGCGGATGATTTTAAAGAACCTGTCTGTTTAATGTTTACTGAGAAAGTCAGATGTGATGCTAACTTATCTGGAACCACGGCCTTGAATCTGAAACAATCAGAGAAACGATCAGTTTCTGAACAGGTACTCGCAAACCCTGCTTGCAGTCAAGCAGTTGTAGGCGTTAGTTCTGCTGATGCACAGACAAAGCAGACCAAAGCTCTGCAAGTTCAATACACTCAGTCAGATTAGGAATCTACACAAAAGGGAAAGCAAGGGAGTGAAGGCGAGCTGGAGGAGGAGGTAGGAAGCAGAGGGGGGAACATATACTGACCTCTAATGTCAAATTAGAGGGATGACTAATGAATTGACACCCCCGCTGTTCTCACAGGCTTTGTTTCTCTGTCCTTCTCTGCTTTTCTGTAGACATTCTTTTATTCATGAGTTGATTTAGCAGCACAGTAGTGAGGCGATATTTCATATTCAGCATTCATTGTGGCTTCAACCAACCCTGAATACGCGTTGCCCCTTCTACTCGTTGTAAGCAGCTCCTACAATCTTATAACAAACCTTTATCGCACTTTTGTGTGCACGAGGATGATGAAAGCTCACACGAGGGTTCATTAGCGCTCTGCAGTGTAATCTGTATCAAATATATCAATTAAAATAATGATAAAAAACCTGAGTTACTAATATAAATAAAAGCTACTTTGCCTCTTGTTGTCCACTGTACTAACAGATGACAGAAATAATTTGTGATAACTGCCACAATTTGGAGAGTAGGCAATTGCCTAAGGTCCACTTACTGCCATAGCAATCCAGATAAATTCAAATGTGCCTGTTTAAAAGCAGCAATTTGTGCACTCACACAGCTGCCTCTCAGTCCACTTCTCTCTCTCTCTCTCCTTTGATTTTCATCTCCCTTTGTTTTTCACAACGATAAGCACTTCAACACACATAAATCAGGGCCTGAACTGCTGGTGCCCCGCTGAGCTCGGTCCAGCTGGGCCAATATCTCTGTTCAATCTGTGGATTTTGCGCCCTGTTTGTAGGTTGCACACGGTGTATTTTCATGCGTGGATAAATATTGACTTTTGTTCTAACAGTCATTTTGGAGGTGACGGGCAGCTGATTGTCCCTTCAGCGCTCATATGGCCCAAGGTCAGTCACGAAAACACATCTTAAAAACAATACAGCAGTGCACTCACACAAGAATTATAACTATATCTGCCTAACCCTTGTTCTGGAAAACAGCATGCAGTAGAGAAAGTCCTTCAGTTACTTAAAATCCTCTACTGCAGCACATAGACAAGACAGAGAAAAAGTGCCTCGAGACACAATCTGCAGATGAGTCTAGACAAACTCCCCATTATCTCTTTTATATAGCAGCTGAGATCAAATTGCTTTTGTCATGGTAACATGGTGGTATTCCCTAAATTTCTGCATTTCTGAGAAAGTGTTCCTGGCAGTACGTGCCCTTAAGCTAAGCCATCCAACCTTTATACCAAGCCCGCATACTAAAACTGAATCACTGATCTAATGGAGACCTGGTGTTGGTCTCCAAACAGAAGTTGAATCACCACAGCATGACTGTATAAGCACATTATTGCCCCATAACATAAGAAATACAAATACATTCACACACATATCTTCAGAGAAGACGGGAGACACCTTAAACTGCAGGCAGCTGACAACATGACAAAAATGTTTTTTCCTTCTAACACTGACAATTCTGTGTAGACATAAAACCAACTTTCTCAGACGGGCTCCATGCTGGCACGCACCTGGAAAGATTCCAAAAAAAAAAGAAAAAAAAAGACACTTTTGGGAAGCTGCATGACCTTTGCTTTTGTGTAGACAAAGCCAGGGTTTAATTTGAACATGCATGGCTGCAGTGCTTCTGCACAGCCATGCCACACCCAGAGGGAAGCACTGGACAATCCCAGAGACGAAAAAACGATGACTAACTACAGGGCTCTGTGTGTGCTTGCGTGGGTTTATTTAATGAATCCTGGGTTCTGAGTATCTGGACATGGCTTATAATGTAATTCTCTCTCTTTATTTTATTGTGATGGGTCCAAACACAAGTATGCACATGTGTGTGCTTGTGCACTATTGATTGTGCTGCCAGGAATAGAGCCAAGCATTACGTGAGTTTTCTTAGCATTCATCTGACCAGACCTCCTACAGACACTAACACTGTTTGTATGCTGTGCAGTGTGTCTTTGTGTGCAGAAAACAATAATTATGCAGACGCTTGGCTCTGCAATTTTGTCCTAAAGGTACTAATTTTTATATGCGCACAGATACAGTCAAACAGAGCTGTAGCTCTGCATCACTCAGTCAGCTCTTTCTGCAGGAATGTCTCTTCACACCTCAAAAATGTTCTGGATGGTGTGCATGGCGCAACTGTATGAATTTGCATATGCGTGGGGGTGCACAAAATAGGTGAAGAGACAGACACAGGAGGGAAACAGAGGCTTTGCTGTATTAAAGTAAACACAATGAGCAGATTACTGATAACACATAATATGAATATGAATGAAGCTCTTTCTCTCTTGTGTGCTTGAACATGTGTTGATCACTGCAGAGGTCTGTGTGTGAATACTAATAGGCTCTCTATTGGGAGGCTCCTCTTCATATAATGCCTAAGTGTATAGCTGACAGGCTTCCCTTAGAAATCTGTATGTTTCTAGTTAAAATGATATGCAGTATAATTCCATCAAATATCAGTCGTGTTCTCGAAACATAAACTGAACATTAGGTAACCAGAGTTTTTGAACCAGAGTGTTTTGTTCATTGCCAGTGCTTAACAGGGCATTATTACATAATCATTAACAAGTAATATCATCTTATCCAGTCACTACAACCTTGTGGCTTGTAATCCCTTCTGTAGCTCGCTCTGGTGGCGTCTTATGGAGCTTCCCAGACTAATCAATAAAAGATGGACACAAACAAACAGCTCTAAACACACTTATCATAATTAGAAAAGACAGGAGTGTAATCCATCATTCTTGAGGCTGCAATAATGAAATGTAACATCATATGATACTTGGAGCCTGTGTTGTGTTCTATCATGTATCATATATGACTCCCTTATAAATCCACCTTAACACATGTGGGCAAGTACACACACACACAGACACACACATGCACACACACACACACCTGCAACAAGGTCAGCGTGTTGATCAGATATGACCGGTGACATCACATGAATAATTCAAAAGGTGAGGCAGAACATGAAGCTGTGAAGAGAGGCCTGGGGTGAAGATAATGGGTAGGTAGGGGGATGTGTTTTGAGGTGGAAGAATTGTCTGAAGGGGGGGGGGGGGGGGGGGGATGAAAAAAGAAGAAAGGATGGAGACAACTGCAGAACTGGGAGGGAGGGTGTGGCTGCCTCTCCAAGAAGAAGTGCTGGTAAGTGGAAAGGTGAGAGACACAAGAGCAAGATAAGAGAGAGAAAGAGAGAGAGGGGGAAAAGAGTACAAAGTCTGATGTGAGCGTGTCTATGTGTGTGTGTGTGTGCAGGGGTGGTGAGTAGGAAAGAAATGGGGTGACAAGAAGGGTGCTCAAATGGAGGGGTGGAGGAGATCAAACACAGTTGCCATGGAAACAAATGGAAGCTGATATAAGGGTGACAGAAGGAGAAAATAGGGGAGGTGGGTAATGAAAGTATGGAGCATTTCAGACGCATCAAAAATAACATTGATGTCAATCCACAAACCACACCCTTTGAACCACAAAAACACACACGTGCTATGTGGTTGCTCTCTGCATCATGGCTGATGCAGAGAGGGTCAGGGTGGGTGGGTGGGTGG
>VUQK01028116.1:0-10153 GCA_015106715.1 Bujurquina vittata | reverse complement strand
GCTCCCTGAAAAGCCTTCAGCTGATCCAAAATGCTGCAGCTAGAGTACTGATAGGGACTAGAAAGAGAGAGCACATTTCGCCCATATTGGCTTCACTTCATTGGCTCCCTGTTAGATCTAGAATAGAATTTAAAATCCTTCTGCTCACGTACAAGGCTTTGAATAATCAGGCACCATCTTATCTTAAAGACCTCATAGTACCGTATCACCCCAGTAGAGCACTTCGCTCTCAGACTGCTGGATTACTTGCTGTTTCTAGGATACTTAAGAGTAGAATGGGAGGCAGAGCCTTCAGCTTTCAGGCCCCTCTTCTGTGGAACCAGCTCCCAGCTCTTTGATTCGAGAGACAGACACCCTCTCTATTTTTAAGATTAGGCTTAAAACCTTCCTTTTTGATAGAGCTTATAGTTAGGGCTGGATCAGGTGATCCTGAACCGTCCCTTAGTTATGCTGCTATAGGCCTAGGCTGCTGGGGGGGGTTCCCATGATGCACTGAGTGTTTTGTTTCATTCACCTCTTTTCACTCTGTTTATGCCCCACTCTGTAGCTAATCTTTAGTTATTAATTAATCTCTGGCTCTCTTCCACAGTGTGTCTTTTCTCCCCTGAGCCCAAACCGGTCGTGGCAGATGGCTGCCCCTCCCTGAGCCTGGTTCTGATTCCAGGTTTCTTCCTGCTAAAAGGGAGTTTTTTCCTTCCCACTGTCACCAACTGCTTGCTCATTGGGGGTCATTTTGACTGCTGGGCTTTCTCTGTTAATATTATGGGGTATTTACCTACAATTTAAAGCACCTTGAAGACACTGTTTGTTGTGTTTGGTGCCATATAACTAAAACTGAATTGAATTAATTTACTAGTTGTTTAAACAAAACTTAATCAATGAGTCGTCTAAAGACAGAAACTCTGAACTAACCTAAATCTACTGGATCAAGTTAAACAGAGAGACTTACCAGAGAGCCAGTACATGACGGGACACTTGCCACTCTCAGCCTTTGGAGGCAGATAGATTGCAAACTTCATCTTGCACTGCAGCTCGGTGCTGCGCAGAGGAAACACAAACACATCAGTGTACTTCTCCATCACATTTAAACACTTCCTCACATGAAAAAGTTACTGCATGTGTCGCACCTTTCATGTTCAAAAACCTTCTGGAAGCCGCCAGCGCACTTGTTGGAGGACACTGGTGTGAGGGACATCTTTGATCTGCAGACATAGAGCAGCAGAGTGAACACAAGCGCAGTCTGTTCCTGCTCCAATTATGAGTATGAGTCCATCTGTGAGAGGGTGTTACATAACAGTGATGTACACATCTGTTATATCAAGTGCAAAGGGGAAGCGATGCATTATGGAAGGCACATATGGATGTTTCGGTCTCTACGATATCTGATGTGATCCACATACAAAATAAAATCAAAGGGCCACATTTGTGGGTTTTTATTTATTACAGTTATTAAAGTTTCATAAAACTGAAAGTGTGTTAAAGAGTTGCTGTTATGTTAATCAAAATCCCAGACTGTTATAAAATTGATTCACAATTACTTTAACCTAAAAGAAGACAATATGAATCACTGTAACTGTTACTGTCCACTCAGAGTGACTTTAGTTGGAAAGATTATCAGCAGCAACCCTGACAACAAGTCTACTTCCCCACTCCATGAACAGATGAATGCTCAGTAAATCCAGCTAGATTTAAACCTTTCTATAAAGGGGCCTCAGATCTGATAAGCGTAATGCAAGAGGGTCAGAACATTAAGATTTAACTGATTTTGGAGTTACCTTCCCTCTGCACTCATGAAGCGACGTGGTTGCAAACACAATCGGCACACTCTGAGAAACATGCCTGCTCACTTTAAAATGCAGCTAAGTGACTCAAAGCGTTTGTGAGTTGAGCCGCAGCTTTCACACAACGTCAACACTGACCACAACAGTACCGTATGTATACAAGCACACGTCAGTCTGCTGTCACGGTGCAGTCCTGGCTGAAAATAAAGCTAAAGGCTATTATTACCCACAGCGACCATAGCACATACAAGTACATTTAATTGAAACGAGCCCCTGTAAGGTACACATCTGCATGCCGAATGACACACAACGGCTTCCCACACACGCAAAATGTCTTACAAGCCCAACACGCTCGGTGCTGAGATTATATAGAGAGGGAGTCCAAAACTGGACAGCAATAGAATCAAGTTTGGCGAGCAACAAATCGGCGGCGTGCAGAGATTAGCAAGTGAAATTAGCCCATATGAATATTGTTAAGGTCCATTTTTATTTCCCGCTTTAAGTCACAGAACGTAAAATGGCGCGGCAGAGCAAAGCAGCAACAGAACACACAACTCTTACGCACCTTATTGTTCAATGAATCTGAGTGTAAATGGATAAATTGCTAACTTCCCCGCCGGTGCAGCGCAAAGGGTCCACAGTCCGACAACGTCGGGGTTGACGCGGTGACGTCAGAGGAGCCGCCACCTAGAAAATTTACGGACGAGGTGTGACCCTAGAGAGCCACTAGATGGCGCCAATGTTTACCAGGAAAAATGCTGACCTGTTGGTCAGTCAGCAAAATAAAACAGATTTGGGATTCCTAAAATAACAGCTGGTTTCTCAGGTCATTTCAAAACGTTTTATACACAAAAAGCAAATGCGCTGATAGAGTCAGAACATTTTTAACAAATACTTTTCTGATAAAGCAGTTGAACAAATAACATTAAAAAGTATAAGTTGTACTGTCTGGAGGGCAAAAAAAAAATGCAACTAACCCCATTAACACCATGGGTGGAGGTGGAGGTGCTGGACTAGAGGACCAACAGTGATGCTGTGCTCTCTGAGGAAGCTCAGATCCTTCGGTGTGCAGCAAGATGCTGGAGATCTTCTATCAGTTTCCAAGAGCAAGCGCCGTTTACTTTGCTGGGGTGGGGTGGGGTGGGGTGGGGCGCAGCATCAGTGACATAGACGCCAGCAGGCTCAACAAACTAATCCACAAAGCTGGAACCATCATTGTCCTGAATCTGGAGGCGTTTGAGAGACAGGAGGTCACTGAGTAAACTGCTCTCCATCATGGACAGCCCATCACACTCACTCCATTCCACAGCACAGATGCAGCAGAGCTCGTTGTCCCTCACACTGATTCAGCCCTGCTGCCATAGAGGACGCTTCAGGAAATCATTCTCTATAAAGCTGTTCATGCTGCAGCATACTTGCTGCTGTTTCCTAGATTTGCAGTGTACATGTCATTTATCAGTCACACATAAAATTTTTGTACTACCTCACAGAAGCCTTCAGTATGGGCCTGTGGTACTTTTAACAATGTTGTTTTTATAGCAGATTATACTGCTTTATTCTTTATTCTATTGACTAAAAAAAAGTCACAATATTAGCATATATGTCAAGATACATATTTTGTGTGTGTGTGTGTACACACACAAAATCATGCATAGCATTGTGACCACCTGCCTAATATTGTGTTGGTCCCCCTTTTACTGCCAGAAGAGTCCTGAACCATCAAGGCATGGACTCCATTAGACCCCTGAAGCTGTGCTGTGGTATCTGCACCAAGATGTTAGCAACAGATCCTTTCAGTTCTGTAAGCTGTGAGCTGGGGCCTCCATGGATCTGACTTGTTTGTCCAGCACATCCCAGATGCTTTATTGGATTGAGATCTGGGGAATTTGGAGGCCAAGTCAACATCTCAGTCTCATCATTGGGCTCCTCAAACCATTCTAAATTTTTACTTTGTGCCAGGCAACAGTATCCTGGCCACAGCCATCGGGGACTATCGTTTCCATCAAGGTGTGCATGGTCTGCAACAATGCTTAGGCAGGTGGTATGTGTCAAAATAACATCCACATGGATGGCAGGACCCAAGGTTTCCCAGCAGAACAAAGCATCACACTACCTCTACCAGCTTACCTTCTTCCATAGGGCATATGGTGCCAGGTGTTCCCCAGGTAAGCAATGCACCAGCACCAAGCCTGATGCTCATATGCCCATTATTGGTGCTTTCGGCACTGGACAGAGATCAGCATGGTCTGCAGCTGTGGCAGTCTTTGCTCCCCACATGCATCAGTGAGCCTTGGCTGCCCATGACCCTGTCACTGGTTTCACCCCTGCTCCTTCCTTTTGATAGAAAGTGACCACTGCAGACCAGGAAGTCCCCACAAAGAGCTGCAGTTTTGGAGACACTCTGACCCAGTTGTCTAGCATCACAATTTGGTCCTTCTCAAATCCTCACGCTGCCCATTTTTCATACGGCCTCATATTTTATGAATAATCTGCATGAGTTAAGAATAAACGTGAAGTTAACATAAAGTTGTAACACTGTAAAACTGTGAAACAAGTAAAGGTCTTAAAAGTAGAGATCAGATCACAAGACGGAGGCTTTTCATAGTTTTATGTCATAATATTGTACTCCATCAGTTATATTTCAAACTAAATTCTAATGAATTCATTTTTGTAGGCTTAAAATATGTGGAATAAACCTGAGTTTTTGGAGTCTCCTGCACTGCCAATCTGGCCATCCTGCCTTGACCAGCGTTTTGCTTCCAGACATGTAACAACAGTAACCATTTGGAAAAAAGTTCACGCTGTGCTCCAAGACAAAGACAGAAAATTGCATTTCTCCTCCCGTCACTTGTTTAAATTGTATATGAAGTTTCATTTCACTCCAATAAAGTCTGTCTATGTTTATCTGATTGTATCTGTATGTGTGTAATCCAGTTTCTCTGCAACGCTCGGTCTGTTTTTACACCCCCGCCTCTCCCTTTAGGTTTCCACTTTTCTGTCCATATCATCAGTTTTTCTGTAATCGTCACCCCTCTGCCGCGTCTGCAGAGCAGAACTTAGACTGTGAATTATTTATCAATATGAACAGAGTACACTAATACTTGTGTCCTGTCTGTCTCTGCAGCTGCTTCCTAAATTAGACCATTTCAAATCATCCACCACCCCCTCATCCGCCCACCCTCTCTAAAAACAAACAAAAAACCAGATTAAATTCTCTCGGCATCCTCAAACACACTCCCTGCTCCCAACATGATTATGGTTACGCCTGCAGCCACGCAGCCATGTGCGCTTGAGGACTCCATTCAAAACAGAATTTGTCACACGCGACTGTTTCCCTGCTCGTAATGTCCACCATCCCCACACTCCATCGGATGGAAGCTGAAAACCTTTAATATGCAATAAAACAAACAACAGAAAACACTGTGTTTTCATTGGGAAAGGGTGCAGCTGCAGTGCTCATGAGCAAAGGTTTACCAGCTCCTGGACTAATGCTTGATAAATGACCTCTGAGCTCCCAGATCGTTGGACTGAAATGCTGATAATTATCAATAAGACAGTCGAATGCCCATAAATGGCAAAGGATCATGGGAAAAAAGGTCAGTAGATGTAGAGGAATCTTTCCAAAGTGTGAAGTTGTAACATTTCTAAAACAAAATATTTTCAAAGGTAATATTTTAATGTATCATAATTTTATTATGCTGCAATAATTATTTAACATTCCCAGTTTACAAAATTACTGAAAATCAGGTCTTGTGACAGATGCTCATTTCAGTCTTAAAGGCTCAGAAAAATCATTATTATTTTCTGGCATTCCCCTGATGTTTCAGACCAGCCAATGCCCACGTCATGTCAGTAACAGGAACATTTTGCAGTCCGTTCCAGGGCTGAAACACCCTGAAGTATTGTATGATGAGATATGATTTGGCTTCTCTCAGAGGCAGAAGGTAGAGCTTTTGTTCCTGCATAAGAAGTGGGACATTCATCAGTAATCAGCACTCTAAATTACTGTGGAAGTGCAGGTTAACTACTGCTCTACTGCGAGGAACAATCTGACAGCGTGTCTTCACAGAAGATCACATTTTATTCCACATCGTTTATCCTTCATTTAAGCAGGTAAGATGTCACTCAGAGTGATATCCGGTCTTCAAGAGAGACACGACCGAGCATACGGTATTAAAAACATCTCATACAGTCATACAGTCCAAGATTAAACCGCATATCAAACTGAAATGTGATGAAAGTGCACAAATATGTGGTCAAAATGCAGAAATAAAATAAAAAGATACCGGTAATATGCAGCACAAGGTTACGTAATGTAAAAAGAGAAAGACCGACAAAGCCTATTGTCAGGATCATTTGGCTTTCACCAACATTGCAGGTCCTTTCAGAAAAGAGTACGAGCGTATTTAAAAGGTCTTCTATCATTAAGGAGTGTAGTGGAACCAAATGAAGGACAAAAGGCAGGTGATGAAACACACCAGGAAAGTTTATTGGCTGTTTGTCAGTTCCTAAAATACTAAACAAAGTCCACAAAACAGGAATCCAACAGAGCACAAGGACCACAGAAAAACACAGGAAGCAGAGCCAGGACATGCGGCAGGTGGATAAAGAACTGTTTATACTCACAGGGCTGATTGGAGAAACAGGAGGGGAACGAGACACAGGTGTAAATAATCTGAATAATCACAGAGCAGGAAGTACAGTGCTGTGAAAATGCTGTGAGCTGTGCCTCATTTCTTTATATTTGCAATGAAAATTCAATTCAATTCAATTTTGTTTATATATAGCGCCAAACCACAACAGTCACCTCAAAGTGTCACAGAGTGCACCAAAGACACAGGAATATTGGTCTTCCCAACACAACATGGCTCATCACCTGCAACGCCTCGAAGGGTTACTGTTTTGACACATTGGATGAGATCCAGCACACACAATTGCAAACCAGCAGAATGGGACGTCTACAGAGCTGATCTAAAACTAGCTGCTGCACTGGAAACAATCTTGATATGTTAGAAGATGATCTTGATGGGGAGAAAGGCCAAATTTAACTCCAGTAAAGTTTTTGAGTTTTATAAAGCCAGAATTTGATCGCACTTTGAATGAACCAGCCAAAGATATATTCTCCTCTGCCACTCAGTATCTGTTCAGTGCCTGAAAGATTATTCGGTGGGTCCAGGAGATGAGCACAAGGGTCTCCAAGAAGATGGAGAAGAACAACTGCAAAGAATGTAGTAGCTGTGTAGATTCATTCATTCAACATCAGTACACTTGCAGGTAGGCAGGTGGAAAAAAATGTGTTGCATGAATGAAGATAAGTAAAGTTTGCCTGGATGGACTTTAATAAACAGTCTGAATATGCTGCTGGAGTAAAATACTCAGTCTTTAAATACACTGCGACACATTACCCAACTTTCTTTTTTCTCAGCTGTTGCAGATTCTTGGCTCAGTCCAGCAGGACAATGCACACCCAGCACACCGCAGAAACTGCTTAGGATGGCTCATTGAACACAACACACTGTCTGAGGTTTTGACCCAGCGTCCAAACTCTCCACATTGCAATTCAGCGTCACAGTCCACAAGCCAAAGGAGCTGCTCCCACTGGCCATGTGCCAGACGCCATGGTGCCCCTCAAAGACGGCCCAACAGGTCAGTGTTTTGGCAGCATAAAGGAGACCCACACAATATTATGCTGGTAGTTTGCTGTTGTACCACATGTAACACACATGCACACTGTTGTTATATGTATCCCCTCAGTCAGGTTATTGGATTCTGTTTCAGTCTGATTAAAATCACAACAGCCTGACATGTGCTGACAGAATAATGACTGGCTTTTTCGATATATTGTGAGTTTGTGTGTTTTACGCGTACTGGCGCCACTCATGTTGTGGGGACATGACTCTGTTTACAGTCAGGTTGGCATGTTGGGGGGACGTGTCTGGGAAAAGTGTCAGGCCCCCAGCTTTCATGAGTACAAAAAGACTCAAGACTACTGCAGGGAAACGCAAAAGACCACAAAAGAAAGTCAAAATGACAACAAAGGCATCCAAAATGATTACACTGTGACAAGGAATAAGCACAAAAAGACAAGAATAACACAAAGGAATACAATGCGGAAATTAGACACAAAAAGTAACAAAGCAGCTGAGGAATAATGTGGCTTTGATCGAACAGCAGCATCCTAACAAGCTCACAAAAATAATCCTCACATGTTCATGTTTAGCAAGTAAATGCTTACCATGTTCACAGTTTTATTTTAGCATGTTGCAACACGTAATATGGTTATTAGTGGTGAGCGGATCAATCCAAATATTAATAATACCGATACCAACGTTGGTATATAGATTAATCAATACCAGTGTAATGAGATCGATACTTCAGTTTCTCTCCTGAATGCAGCGCTGCAATTTCATCAAAGATGCATGCTGACTGTCACAGCACAGAGCACACGTTGCTCCTCCCCTCCCTTCAGTGGTTTGATGTTATACCGTCACGTGACATGTAACATGTTTTAATTTGGGGAAAAAAAGGAATTTGCTTTAAATGTTTTATAACGTTGTGGAGTGATAATTTTGTACAGCTTTTTTATTAAGAAAAACTCCAGAAAATTAGTGAAAGAAGGAATTTTTTTAACTTTGTGTTAACTGTGTGTTTAACTTTTTGTTTGTAATTCTTCATAGTTATTAAAAAGTATCTGTATCGGTATCAGCGATACTTGTCCTGTATTTACTTGGTGTCGGTTTGATACCAAATCTTGCGGTGTGGCACACCACTAAGAGGTATGCGCTTCAATCGAGCCATCTATCTAATAGCATAAAATGAAGGAGCCTTGGTGCTTAAGTAGCCGCCACATATGACATTGGCCAATAGGATGGCAGAAGCATGTCAGCTGATGAAGCATTGTGATCAGCTGATACACTGGATATGCTGCCAGAACCAAACTCTGCTTGATTAAAGCTGCAAGTGGTGTGAAACATGCCTGTAGAATCACTGTAGGCCGTCTCAGTGTTTGCATATAGATGATGAATTAAAAACTCATAAGAAATGAAAACATAATTCAGTTTCCATTTCCTAATTCTGTCTATTAATAAGGAGTTAATAACTGAAGTGGACATGTGATCTTTTTAATTAGTTCATCTAAATGCAAATTTAATTAATCAATTCATTGTTTTAATTGGCTCTTAAAAATGGTAATTTCATTTCACTGATAGTAAATGAACACTGCAAAAGTTTTCAGCCTTCCATCGCTTCACTCCAGGCCCCACGAGTCGAGTAGAGATAAAAAAGCAACCACACAAATACACAGAAACGAGACCAGAGACATTCAAAAGGTAAAACAATCATAGCGATGGAAAACAACAAAACAACGGCTGAATGAGGAACACAAAATATTAAGATATGGGAAACATCCTCAAATGTGACTGTAAAGAAGACAACAACCACAAAGAGACACAAAATGATTTCACACAGAGAAGAAAGGACAACAAAGACACACAAAAAAAACCGCAAGACAACCACAAAGATGCACAAAGTGACAACCAGGGGAGAAAACATGACTACAAAGCACAAAACAACCACAGAGTGATACAAAAAAAAATGATTACCTGGGGAGAAGAAGTGACTGCAAAGGCATGCAAAATGACTCAGACACACACAAGATAACCACAAATATACCCAAAGTGACAACCAAGGGAGAAGAAATGCCTGCAAAGATGCACAAAGTAGCTACAAAAAGCAACAGAACAACCACAATGATTCATAAAGTGACTACAAAGAGACAGAATCACCAGGAAGGGAGAGAAAAAAATGAGCACTAAAACGTGCCAAATGGCTACAAAGAGACACAAAACAACCATAAAGAGACACAAAACAACTACCAAGGGAGAATAAATGACTACAAGGTTGCACAAAATGACTGAGGGCGCAGTGTGACCGGTGACATGAGAAATTCATCATATTATCAAAGTCATGAAGCCTCTGATGCAGCACGCAGAGCTAATCAGATTGGAGCGAATGGTTAATGCATTGAGGTCCCAGTCTGAGTGCTCAGCTTGGCCTGCTAATTGCATGTTCCACCATGTTAATTGAATAACACGCTATCGCTTTACCAGCAGGAGCCAGAGGCAGACGTGGGACTCGGGGTTTTACATGCCCTTGTAACTGGCTTCAGGACTATTAAAGGAATAATAGATGCTCACCTGTCTCATCTATTAAAAATCTTGAGAGTTTTCAAATGCTCGTATTAGACACTTCAGTGCCTTAATTCCCTTTAGTTTTTCCACATTTTCTGGACCCTTCAAAAAATTCAATAAAAGGGACTGGAGAGGATTGTCCGCCAAGGTTACAAAAAGCAACCCAGGCTGCAGCACTTATCT
>VUQK01028114.1:0-16051 GCA_015106715.1 Bujurquina vittata | reverse complement strand
AGCAGAAGGATTTTAAATTCTATTCTAGATCTAACAGGGAGCCAATGAAGGGAAGCCAATATGGGCGAAATGTGCTCTCTCTTTCTAGTCCCTGTCAGTACTCTAGCTGCAGCATTTTGAATCAGCTGAAGGCTTTTCAGGGAGCTTTTAGGACAGCCTGATAATAATGAATTACAATAGTCCAGCCGAGAAGTAATAAATGCATGGATTAGCTTCTCAGCATCAGTCTGAGAAAGGATGTTTCTAATTTTGGCAATATTGCGCAAATGGAAAAAAGCAGTCCTACATACTTGTTTAATGTGTGCATTGAAGGATATATCCTGGTCAAAAATGGTAACCACCCACACCTTTTTCCACTCCTTGGCACACGTGATGACGCACATGATCAATAATGGGTCAATGACCACCTCCAAAGACGAAAACCCCCACTAGGGTTTAAATACCTCGGACTCCACCGTTTTGGTTTTAGAACTGAAGATGCTTCTTGGATAAGAGCTGAAACACCTTCAAAGTTGCTTTTTTTTCAAGCTCATGACACTACCATGATCTGGACGACTGAGAACCTACACAGACATAAACACACAATGCAAATATAAGTATCCAATCACATGGCAGCAACTGAGTGCATTTAGGCATTAAGACATGGTGAAGATGACCTCCAGAAGTTCAGGCCAAGCATCAGAATGGGGAAGAAGGGTGACTTTGAACATGGAATAGATGTTGGTGCTAGACGGGCTGTATTTCAGGCATGTATCCAGGTAAAAATCTGAGATTAGGCCAAAGTAGTTTTGTGCATAACAAGACAAATTTTTGAACATGATGAGTTCACTGTACTCAAATGGCCTCCAAAATCATCAGAATCAACCCAATAGAGCACTTTATGATGTGGTGGAACAGGAGATTTGCATCATGGATGTGATGCCATCATGTCAATATGGACCCAAATCTCTGAGGACTGTTAGTAGGACCTTTCTGGAGGGCCTAACCCACTAACAAGATCTACCTAATAAAATGTCTGGCAAGTGTATCATTTTTAGATAGTAAACTATGAACAACAAAATTACGACTTTTTTCACTGCAGATACTATTTTTTCTTCTCCAGTTAGAACTGAAATTTTGACCTGGAAAATATGAAGCACAATGGTGAGTCCACAGCTAGTTTTTAATCCATGCCACTTAATTTAACATTACACATGAGTAATTAAACAGACTGTGTAATTGCTGCTGGCTTTCAGGCCCACTGGACTGCTTCAGTCTTCCCTATACTGCTGTTTTGACACAGAATATGGTCCAAAACTCACACACGCTCTCTTACAGATTCATATTATTTTATTCTGATTAATTTGCCAGCTCATCGCCATCTATCAGATGATGCTATATGAATGAGGATGGGCATTTAAATGAAGATGGAACAGAGCAAAGCAGTCCCACAATAAGAACAACTTATGTCTATCGACTATTTGTCCAAGTGAAACTGTGGTGTTAGGCACGGATACAAGTACAAAGACCAATTGTGACAGCAGCAAAAGGTGATAGAAAAAAAATTGAGTGAACACAAACAGAACCCCTTGATGCTTACAAAGCGTTAACAGAGGTGTTGAAGGGGTCACTGTAACAAAGCCTTGAAAATAGAATCCAAAGAAAAAGCCAGACCCCTATTCTAGGAGAAATAAGGGCCACAGGGGGAAAAGTAGTATATTTCTCTTACTTTTTATTTTCAGCACTGGGCTGCATGTCTCAGTCTGTCGGAGGCTAGTGCAGTTTTTCGCCTCGTTGACTCGTTAATGATGTGGTAAAGACACGTATGAAACCAGCTAGATGAACTCCGTGAGGCAGAAACACGGCATCATCTGCAGAAAAAGGAACATTAGTATCATGTTTTGCATGATATGAAACTCGATGGGAGGCTCATGTTAATCTTTTTTGCTGCATGACTGAGACATTAGTTTGTTGTCTGTCAAAATACAGCTGCGATCAGTTTGCTCCTCTTGTAACGCTGATAGGAGAAGACAAAGTGGACTCTAATAAGAGGTTCTCTCGCAGTGCATGCTTTATGTGCCAGACCCTCTCAATATCTCAGAAGCAACTAATGTAATTTTTTACACAACTTGTGGTATTAGTTATCGCTTCAGTTCATCATGCATCGATTGTTCAAATATGGCCCGTAGTGTGTTTAAATGTCTCTGCCTGACACACAATGCCAGGAGTGCCATTAATCACATATTAATGAAAATTAATCAGTGCAGCTCATTGTGTTCTGCCTTTTTCGTAAATGCGCTGCTTTCACCATTGAGTTTCTGTCCATTTGGCTCAATAAATTCTTCAATATGCTTCAAGCCTGCTGCAGCATCCTCCGTGGACACACTAATTGTTAATCAGTCTCCTTTTCTTTTTTTTTTTTACTTTAAAATTAATTTTGGCAGGTGGAGGCGTGCTTAGAGCCCTTGGCGACAAGTCTGTTAATGGTCACACTGGAAGGTGGAGTGGAAAGGCTGCTGTCAAAGAGAGGAACATGGCCGTAAATCACACAAATATGGATAATGGTGCATGCTTTCAGTTAGTCTTTCCTTTCAGATATTCACAGTGTTGCGCTGAGCTACGCAGCACGTGCGAATAATGTGGGAAGAGAACAAGAAGTGAAAATGCTGCATAAAGTTTCACCTTTGCAGTGGCCCTGACGTCCAGGTTAGAAAAGTTCAATCATTTCCAGAAGCAAACCTACAATCCTGATGATGCCAGTCTGGAGAGGAGTGTGTGTTGATGCTCAGTGGGTGTCACTTCCCCTTACGTTTTCCATGTTTTCCTTGGCTGATGAAGGACCTTATTCCTACTTTTCTGTTTTATTCTCACTGCTTGGTTTCATTATAACTGTGTTTACTAATTAAAGGAGTAGTCAATAAGTCAATACCCTCATTGGCTTATACAACTAAAGTTTGATGAGGCTATCACTACAGCTCTAATTTCCAGTTTTACATTTTGTTTTCACGCAGATTAAACAAACAAGATAAAATATATAACTTAATGAGCTTCAGAGGTGTTGGTAAGGTGAATTTTATCTCTTTTTAATAGGAGGTGTTATTGTATTAGTACAAAAGTTAAGTCAACTGTGCACTGCCGGTTTTTGCTATGAGGACACATAGTTGGGGGACATTAAAAGTCATCAAGTAAAAATGACAGTAATTCCATTTGTTTCTAAGGAATTAATGAGTAAAAGGTAACCTGTTATGCCTCCTCAGTATCCTTCCAAACACTGGCTCTAACCAGAGTACGACATACTCAGTGTTCCCCATAACATTTCTCTCTTTTACCCACCCCATGTACATTTTTAAAAGATTAATTAAATTATGTTAATTAGCTTAATTTAGTGAATTTATACTTTATATTATCAATATACACTCACCATTAACTTTGTTAGGTACACCTTGCTAGTACTTATTTGGACACAATTATGCCATCAACGCTGTCTCAGTTCTTTGTGGCGTAAATTCAACACGGTGCTGGAAACATGCCTTTGAGAGTTCGGCCCATATTGACCTGATAGCAGCTGCACACCCATGATGTGAATGTCCTGTTCTACCACATCCCAAAGGTGCTCTACTGGACTGGGATGTGGTGACCATCTGAGTGCACTGAACTCATTGTCAGATTCAAAAAACCAGGTTGAGATGATCCGACATGTCTGTTATCCTGATGGAAGCAGCCATCAGAAGATGGGTGCACTGCAGTCATAAAGGGATGGACATGGTCAGCAGCAATCGTCAGAAAAATATCCCCCACACCATTAAACCACCATCAGCCTGAACCATTAAGACAAGGCAGGATGGATCCATGCTTTCATGCTGTTTAAGCCAAATTCTGACTCCATCTGAATGTCACAGCAGAAATCAAGACTCATCAGACCAGGCAGCGTTTATTCCAATTGTCTGTTGTCTGCTTTTGGTGAGCAGTGTAAATCAGTTTCCTGTTCATCGCTGACAGGAGAGGCAGCCAGCGTGGTCTTCTGGTACTACCGTAACCCGCCAGCTTCAAGGTTCGACATGCTGTGCATTCAGAGATGTTGTTCTGCATTTCTTGGTTGTTATTTGAGTTGCACTCCTATCAGCTCAAAGCAGTCTGGCCATTCTCTTCTGACCTCTGGTTTCACCCAGAGACCTGCTGCTCACTGGGTACTTTCTCTTTTCAGACCGTTCTCTGGAAACCCTAGAGATGTTTGTGTGGGAAAATCCCAATAGAGCAGCAGCAGCAGTTTCTGAAATACTCGGTACCCATTCGGATACTCAGTTTGAACTTCAGCAGATCATCTTGACCATGTGTAAACTCCTTCATGCATTGAATTGTTGCCATTTAATTGATTGATGTGAATGAGCAGTTGTACTCTTTTAGTCTAACCCCTGCGTGCTGCAGGTATTGCTGCTTTTGGCAACTATCAGCCTGCAGCACAATTTCCATAAATTTGACAAAAGTAAAGATTTAGCCATTAATCAGAATACAGAGCTTTCATTTTAGTTTCTTCGTAATCTAATTGTGTTGTTGCAGTGTAAAACAAATGGGCGGTGGACGGGAGCGGCTAAAAACATTGCATTTCGCAATTTAAACTATTCGTACGCGGGTGTAAAAATAAATCACTTTTATTGGTATTTTAATGTGAAAACACTGATTGCAAGAACAGTTAGCGAGCGTCCATATCAACCAGTTTGCTTCACGGATAGATTTGATTTGTGGAAACAGCCAATCAGTTTGCATTCTTTTTACATTCTTTTTAAATGGCCCCGAGCAATATGTTGAACAATACAAGAAATTACGTTAATGACAAAAGAAAAAGTGGTAGCAGTGGTATTGCTAATAGATGTAATATACGTGCAGTAGCAGTGGGCGTAACATTAACAGTTAAAAAGTTAAACACTGTCAGATGAATACATCAGGCTGCAGATCATTAATAACTTCATAAAGCTGAATTAAATCACAGTTATCTGGCACGCTACATTAGAAAACAAATCTAACGTGACATCACATCAACTCGATTAACAGCTACTGCACACGTGCATTGTCCTCTTTAGGAAAGCATTTTTTTTTTTTTAATTATTCAGAGTGAACCAGACACAAATGAGGCAAGCTACGCTGAAACTGGGACAAAGTCCAACATACATTATGCGGTACAGTATTTATCTTGTGATATGATTTAACCTCATATTTAACTCGGATTGACTTTATTTAACCTTGTTTAGCAACAGAGTAAACCCATCGAGATTAAAGCGGTTTTTCCAGGGAGACCTGACAGAGAAAGCAGCGTCATGACTAGCATACAGATGCAAAACGCAAAAGGCCATTAGCAGCAGGAGGACTGCATGTGCATAGGAAATGTCTCCTGCACAGCCGCATACTTTCTCCCCACGCCGCCTTTTGCAGACACATTATACATTCACAAACATACACACTGGTGTCCTAAAGCGCATGCAATAAAATCTGCAGTTCTCCTCACAGGCATTTCAAATCGAAATCTAGGCCTTTAAAGGCCTTAAATATAAGCACGATATGCCTGCCGCTGCTACTGTTATTTATTATTTCACAGTAGACAGCTCAATGCAAAGGCTGTAGCTTGTCCACCAAAAGCTATAACTTTTCCCACAGTAGAGCAGGCCGGGGAGTTCCCAAACTGCAACATGATGCAGATGCAGGAGAAATCAGAGCTCCAAGATTTATCGGACCTTGACTCTCCTTCTCCCCGACCGACACGTATGAAAGAACTTCCCAGCTTGGTGGAAGCATCCCCTGAATGCAAGCTGAGGCTTTAACAACACTTTCCAGCTGAAAAATGGACAAACTGAATAATATTAGCAAATACTACATGGAATACTGGACAATCTATGGGATAGGCTCCAGGCCGATAAGCAGTTAAGAAAATGAATATATGTATGAATGGATGGAATTGTAATCATTTATTTAGCCTAAAGAATGCATTTATTGAACTTATGTCTTTTTTTTCCTGACAGGGGATTTTCCTTGAACTTCAAATATAGGAGATGAATGACTCTGCCCAGACATTTGATAAATGATTCTGACCTGGCACAAGGATTATCTCTGGAAACCGGCGTCTTAAAGATGGTCAGACAGTGAAGTTAATGTCTATAGACAGTGCGCCCAAGAAGAAAGTCACAAAAGGGCACCAAACTGCAAGAATAAATGTTTCCAAAGAAAATGAAGAGGGGGAAAAAAAAAACAGGCTGTTGGATTTTGGCAGAACATTTTCTGGTCAGATGAAACCAAAATAGATTAGTTGGGGACAGATGGGGTCCAGCATGTTTTGACTTGGATCTGGCCAGCACTACCACAGTGACTTGTGCCGAATGTGAAACAAGGAAGGTGGGGCGGTGCTGATATGGGGCTGCATGAGCTCTTAAATGGGAGCTATCATCTTGCACTGATGAGGTTGTTTGCAATCATAATGTGCACAGCAGTGACAGGGGGATAGGGAAGCAGTACTGAGGTCATGCCTGTGTCCTAGTCCCTCATACTAAGTTAAGAGCAGGAAGATAGAGAAAAAGTTCATACTAAGCAGCCTAACCACATAAACTAACACATTATCTAAAAACAAACAAAATAATTGCCACTAACAGGTCAACAGGGCTGGGCTGGGAAAATCAGTGTGCACATCCTGCTCATGATGGCAGCACCCATTTTAGCCACACATGTGCACAATGGGAACACGTGCTGACCCAAATGGGAGGAGGGCCTATAGGGTCCACTAAAACTATGTCGAAGTAAAAGTTGTGAACCTGTGGAAGATTCATCGACGGTTGCCAACTGCTGCCTTTGTCTCTGGATTCTGCGACCTGCGTTCAGCGGTGCACGTTCCAACTGGCCATCAGCTCTCCATTACTCTCACTGCGCTTGTCATCCACTCCCATGTGGGCCTCTCTTCACCCAGGCATCCCACT
Source organism: Bujurquina vittata (assembly GCA_015106715.1). Taxonomy (NCBI): domain Eukaryota; kingdom Metazoa; phylum Chordata; class Actinopteri; order Cichliformes; family Cichlidae; genus Bujurquina; species Bujurquina vittata. The sequence goes on along the minus strand of VUQK01028114.1, from coordinate 9,116 downwards.
TTGGGGCAAGCGGGATTGGTGGTTATCCACACTTCATGTCAACATTGCTATTTATCACCACTTCCTTCTATGCATCTCCAGCTACTTCTCCTGCAACTATTTTACAACTTGACTGAAAGAGAATGGATCAGTTCACAGAAAAACCCCGTTGCACGGCTGCACTGTAGGCTCTATGTAGTTTAACTTTAACTAATTTACATTTAATAACTGAGCAGCTCCACATCCAGTGTCAGAAATGATATAATATTACATGTCTCTGACTCCCAGGTTTTTAAAGGGGAGAAAAATGAAAGCCAGGACTTAGCCAAGTACTGTATATATATATATATATATATATAAATCTCTATCTTGATAAGACTTTTGAAAGCTTCTGAAAACAATAATCTGTGAAGAATGGCAGGACATCTCTCTATGGATCTGCTGTCTGAGACTATTATCCAATCTGCCCTCAATTGTTGTAATTGTATTGATGTAAACTGCGAGCATTTGTGGATATTGCATAGTCACAGTTATTCAATCTACAAAACACCAAATTTAGTTTGAAAAACAGAAAAGCTTAATGTCTTTCTCACATGCAGTAATTTTGCATTACACCTCTTCATATCTTTGTCCTCAGCTTGGTCAGAGAGCATAGAAGCTACAGGCCCATGGCACATTGGGCTCATGATATATAGACCAATTTAAAGATCATTTTGTGAGACTGCGCTCGGCTCTGTGGCGATCAGCTGGCTGTGTGAGATGTACAATAAGATGAGGAAGAACATCAACACAACTAGAAAAGTTTTGACTATAACTTGGTAACACGGAGAAAAAAATTCACATTTTGGGAACTTCCTTACATTAGAAAGGAGTTTTCTTTTAATATCCTGATTAAGGTGCACCCAGTCATGCCATTCTGGAGACAAAACAGGTAGGGTTATAAGTTTTGAGCAGGAGGTACAGGAGAAGTGTGAATAATCAGCCGAGCAGAGGTAAACCGTTATAAGGAGCTTTTCCTCAGTGCTAATTACGGGATCACTCCAAGGACCCTTCACCTTCCTGAACTCTATGTTTAGCAGCAAGAACATAAACTCACTGACTCTGTTTCAAATAAGAAAATAAATGCTATTCACAGAAATATCCCCAAACACATGTTTAACCTCGGGAATATTATACTATTCATTAAGTTATAATAATACTAATTAGTTTATGTCATATTTTCCCTCATTTAATGCAATGCCTATGCCGGAAGGTGGCTGTGATGCAACTAGAACCTGTTTGCTGAATGCTGTTAAACAGCAAAATTGAAAGAAGCGACATCAGACCGTGTGAGATTAGATGGTTCTGCAACAAAAGCAAAACCAAACCGAGGTTCAGTGCAAACTGTGGCTGGCAAAGCCAGCACTGCCACAGAGTTGAGGAACAGAGGAATAATTCCTACTGAAAAATCAAATGGTATTTTTCCTGAAATGCACGTCTTCATTATATGAGGGAATCATAAATATACGTGTGTGTGTGTGTGTTTTTGCCCATCGTGTGAAAAAGCCTGATCAGAATGGGCTGCGAAGGTGTTGAGCATGACACACATTCTTTCTCCCCCCACAGGATGATCCCCTGTGTTTTGCTGAATCCTTGTCTGCTTGAATCCAAGCCTGCCGCCCCTTCTGACAAAAATTATTTAACAGTCCTTCATTTTCAGCGCCTTGGGCTTTCTGTCTCAGCTCCTCTTGTTAAGCAAAGCCTGAGTGTCAGGGGAGTTAGACTGAAATTCACTTTATAGAGGAAGATAAACCCATCTAAACTCAGTTTACTCACCTTTTGATTTGCAAAATAGGGCTTTGCAGTTTTTCTTAGTCTAGCATAAGTCTCCATATTGAACACTCATAGTATCAGAGCAATAGAAGTATTTATTTTAATCCGTTCCTAAGCAGGGAGAGTTGAATGAGTTCCACATGTGTAAGTAGAACCACAGACGTCCCTCATTGGGCCAGCAGCAGCTGGTAAGACGGTTAGGGGGTAAATACTTTGCTTTAGAGAAGGATGGTGGAAGGATGAAAAGCTGCTGTGGATAAAAACCTTTATAGGGCATTGTTAAAAAAAAAGGACTACGGGCTTCCAGCCGATGGCTGAGCTTTTTTTACAGCATTGTGCGAAGGAGAGCATCTCAATCCTGTGTGACCTTACAAAGTTGAATAAAAATGCTTCGTGCCCTTCTCAAAATATTGGTTATCAACCACCATTTTACAGCACTCAACATTTCTAAGAAATTATGGTGCCATCAAGTTTGCATTCCAAATACAGCTAGTAAGTTAGGTTTGCTGAGAAATCTATCGTTCCTCGCCAACATCTGCCCCAGAGGCAGCGACCCTTCTGTCATCTAACTTCGTGCAAAATCGATTTCTCAGAACTGTAACAAAACTAAATAAAAACTAAATCGTTCAAAGGAAGAACTATGAAGAAATGCTCTAAATCGACAAATACAAACAGCAAAATAATAAAACCTTTCCTCTTAGAAGTGGACTTTCTACTAAATTTGACCCATTGATGCATTCTTTATATTAAACAGTAACAATTTATTCACTAACACATCTAAAAATGAAAATGCATATTAGAAAATAAACGTTAAAACTATTAACCTGGACATTTATTGAAAGTAACCTACTGTAACATTAGCGTAGTTACATTTTCACGCCCTGTTCGCACGAGAACGTTTTCGGTGGAAACGGTGTCGTTTTACCGTTTTTGTTTTTAAAAAGTAGCGCGTTCGATCTCTGTCTGCACAAAAATACAAGAAAGCGCTAGTTCCCATTGCAACAGCACCTGAGTCCAGGTGGTCAACCGCTGGCGGGAACCCTGAGTTGGACGTCTTTAATGTTGCTCTAATAAGTCAATTTCATTTAAACCTGTACATCCACTAAGGGGCTGAAATGTGGAAACATTCTACAAAGTAAAGCTCATGGATTTTTACGCTGCATATAATTGATCAAGGTAGCATTGGTTTGATATTGCTAATATCAAATGTACCTGCCATGCCTGTGTGCTGTAATTAGCAGCGTGGGCTGTGTGCTGACGTGGATTGTGGAAAGACAGCTCTGATGTCAGCCTGTTGTCACTTCCATCACAAATGGAAACAAAAAGTTTTAATAAATGGAGAGAAATTAATGAATAAAGAGTTAATCCACTGACGACGACACAAGCCGGTAATGAGAGGCGGGTGGGTTTCACGATAATCATCTCTCAAATTTGAGGTCAGTGATTGCAGCAACTACCAATCAGAGGGCAGGGCACTGCTGATTGACATAAGGCCTAGTAGTAAATACGTTGGAGGGTTACCTAGGCAACCAGAGATTAGAACGTCTGATAGAGACCAACCATCGGCTTCAAAGTGATGCCCGAGTGACTCGCTCCCTGTGTGCACTTTTACCACAGGTGAATCTCTGTTGCCTTCAGGTGTGGGAGTGAGTGTGTGGTCGATGGTATCTGTGTGTTAGCCTGTCCATGGCGTCCCACCTTGGCGTACCACCTTTCCCCTTTTAACAGCAATAACAGGTTGGGACAGATAGCTTTTAAAGGAAGGTTAAAAATAAGCTTTTAACTTTGATTTTTTTTTTGTACTTTTGCCTCACAGATTCCCGGATTCACTTATTCATTTTTTCTCCTGCTGCAGTCTTACTTTAACTGACACAGTGCAGCTGAGTAGAACAGATTAAAGTTCCATTTGACCTGCCAGGGGTCATCTAGGACGTCTCCGTTTGAGCTTTACAACACCTTGAGTAGGAGAACCGGCCGTTTACTGGGTCAACAGCAACAGTCTTACATACTGGGTCATTTAAATATCTGAAGCTCTTTATCCGAGGGCCTGCGGCCTGATTCTTCTATCACGAGTATTTTTGCATACATATGAACCTGCACATGTTTACCTAATGGTAACAATAACGAATGAGTAAAAAAAAAATTATTAATAGAAAGCCGGCAAGATGGGAATTGCTTCATTTCAATTTTTCATCTCATTCCTCTGCCCGAGATAGTAAATGACTCTGCCCCCTCTTGCAGGTCATTTTGATCCCTAATACGGAGCAGTCCTTATTTTTTAACTTGAACCAGTGGCAGGAAACCCATTAAAATGCCACTTAACATTGCTGGAGTGTGGCAATGTGACACCAGGTACGACCTAAAAAAGGTAGACTGCATAATTAGACACGGCAGATTCAGGTCGGAGAGGGCATCAGTCTCCATTTCACTCTCTTCTAAATTAGTGACAGAGCGGATGTATTCAAATAATGAATCCTTTCTCCCTGACAAAGTTAAAAGGAATGGGCTGAGGAAGACCAGAGAAGGAAGGGGAGAAAATCAGACTGTTACAAAGAGCCTGGAAATCAGAGGTTGTACGCTGACAGAGTAACATGGCTGATTTTTGAATATCAAGTGAAGGCTTTCTTCCTCTGATGAATACATATGGCCGGGGAGGAATGATGTATCCCTCCTCTTGACTGCAATGAGGATGCCCAGCGAATGCGAAAGAGAAGCAGATGGTAGCCCACACACACACAGACCACTACTGTCGTTATTGAATATGATCGAGTGGGAGAAGAATGAATCAGTACTCATATTAATCTATATAATACTTCTTTTTTTTTTTGCTGCATATCCCACATAAAATGTTACGGTTATAGTTTTTTCACTTTGGGGCTCAGGTGAACAATGTGATGATGGTGCGTGCATGCATGCAACAATCCGAATTCAACTGTGTTTGAATCAATGCATGGTCGTGGGCATTGTTGCCAACTTACAGTGGGATTTCTTGCTAGATGAGGTAACTTTTCTCCAAAGTCGCGGGATTCAGGAGATCCCCCCCCCCCCAAGAAATTTCTGTTCTCCTTTTCTCCAAAAGATCTGGTTAGGGTTCGGAGTTGGGTTGGGTTGATGATGACTTAGACCTTAGTTAGCTATCCCGCAAAACTTGTTCAAGTTGTGGTGTGACACCATCTATTGACATGTTCAAGCCATCGGAAGCATTCATGTCATTGAACATCATCAGTCAACAAGAAGTGGTACCGGGCACGACATGTCTCCCCCCCCCGCCAGATGTTTTGGCTAATTTGAATGTTGTTCATCTCATGTGTTACCCTCCAAGCACTGAATCACAGAGATAACACACAGTTCCTCTTGTCCATGCCTCTAATTTTCAAATGTTGAATGAGAATGTAATGAGAAAATTCGTGATTTGCTGGGCGGGCGATAATACGGGAACTGTCACCGGATTGATGGAGAGTTAAAAGCTGTGTCGTATATTCCCGTATCTGGATCATATCCCGATCAAATATTCGGATTGGATCCAGATGGCGTTTAGTTTGGGACTAGTTGCTGGCCCTCAACAATTGCGGGGGGTTTTTTGCTCACAAGGGCTTTCTGCTAGCAAATATCACATTTTTACAGTTTCTTTAGCATCAATTAACAAGAATTTTTTCAAATCCTTTTTTTTCTTTGCCTCTGTCACCGGCACTCTTAACACAAGTCTCAGCTCAAAGCTAAACATTATTTAGTTCAAATATTTTAATCTGAACCATTTTAATTGGAACATTCCAAGTTAGCAGATGATTTGTTTATTTTAATTTTGGTGCCATCACCTCCTCTACTACTTGCTATTTAAGCTAAAGTTCAGTCTCTGATGTGACTCTTTGCTGTCAGTGTGTATATTACCAAAAGCTGCCACTTGCATCGTCATGTGAGTCAGGTTCAGTCATCCGTCCCTGTATCTGTTTAGACCTGCTTTAGGTTGACCCATGTCAGGACTCCTTTTGGTTGTTTTGGCTCTTCTCTAAGGCCCGTCCAGATACAGAGATGCATTGCTGGGGAGCTTTACTGGCATTGTTCCAGTCCATTGGTAAGGAGATTGGAAGGGCCTTCCTGTATCACTTCACACACATCGGTGAATGCACTGCGATCTGCCTGAAAGACCAGCAGAGTATGTCAGAGGGATATACTGTGCCTCCAGGCCTGCTAGATGTAAAATTCAAGAGATGCAGGCAGTTTGGTGGCTTAACCCAGTTTAATCTTTCTGCTCAGTGCCCCTTGTTGAGTCGCGCATTTTTATTAAATCCCAATGACAAGGAGTGGAGAACCACAGCATGCATATTCACAGCCAGAGATGCCTCTCGCTGTCTTCCACCGCAACTAATTGTTACTGTGCCCATCCAACCGCTACTGGCCTAATTCCCTGTGCATTCACAGAGCTTTACAGCAAATCCGGCCTGCTGACAGGCCAAACTCTGCTACTTAGAAAATGCCTGTACCCAGGTGAGGCTATGTCGTCTTTAAGTTGAGGTGAACGGTGTCAGGGAAAGTGTAGATAAACAGCAGGGCTGGAGAGGGCATCACGCACAAAGAGTGTGTGTGTGTGCACAGGACAGTTGATTTGGAGGATGTGGAGGGAGCAGATGCACTTTTGAAGGGACCCTGAAGAGCGTACAAAACACCTGGCTCCTATGACAGATCACCTGTAATGCTGTAGAGATACAGCAGCAGTTCACCCCCAGTTTGAGATGTCACAGAGGGTGGCTATGGCTGATTTTTTCACTGATAGTTTTTTTTTTTTACACAAAGAGATGATAGATTGAGCATGACCTGCAGCTTAAAACTGCCTTGTGATGGTATCTAAAGCTTTGAGATGAATAGGCACTACTGTGACACAAGAAATATATCAGAACTTCTCGATGTAAACAGAGGCCTAGGTCTAGTGCTATTTAGTGTTCCGTCCATTTAAAAAGCTGTTAGTTAATTGCTGTGTTGTTCCATACAATCACTTTAAATGATATATTACTGGATATAAGAAGCTTTTGAAACTCAGGGCCTTTGAACTCAGTCAAAAATAGAAAAATAACAACTTGATAATTAGTGCAACAACACAAAAGATGAGTTTGTAACAGGAGAGCAAGAGCTTGCACTTGTGACCATTCAAAAAAATCATTGGATTTGTCACTTGGCACTTTTTTGAATTTACATACTGTAGCTTGGGGGGCACGGAACCTTAGCAACGAAGTATTGAACTTTGTTGCTAAGGTAAAATGTAAGTAGAAACAAGAGCACCGCCTAGGCCACACGGTTCTCGAGTTCTTGAGCGGACACCGTTTTTCTATTTTTAGTCACAGTGAAATCGATCTTGACCAAAGTGACCCCATATACAAATGCAAATATATATAAATGCAAAATTTCAGCTTTAATTTAAGGGGATTTATAAAAATTCTGCATCAACAGCCATTTTCAGAAGCTCAAAATTAATTGGACAATTGACTGATGAGCAGTCTCATGGCCAAGTGAGGATTGTGGCTCAGGTGTGGGTCGTCTACCAATAAGAAGCTTGCTGTATCGATATCTCCTGTTCATGTTTAGAAGTATCCCTGGGCAAGGTACTGAACCCCGAGTTCTCCCTGATGCATCTATCAGAGTGTGTGTGTGTGTGCGCGTGCGTGCGTATAGATAAAAGCACTGTATGAATGTGTGTGGGATTGGGTGAATGAGACTTGTAGTAGAAAGTGTGCTGAGTGCTCCAATTGAGTAGAAAGGTGTGATATGAGTACCAGTCCATGACTTGAAATACAGGTTTGCAATAAGGTTAAAACCACTAGTTACAAGAACAAGAAGGCCAGATTAGATTTAGAGCCTGGACAGTTCTGAAAACAGATAAAACAAAGATTTCTCTTCCCATCATTCTGGGACAAGTCAAAGTTAGAAGAAGGAGAAAAATGGCTCATGATCCAAAGCATGCCACATCATCTGTCAAACATGGTGGAGGCAATGTTACTGCACTGGCGTCTATGGCTGCCAGTGGAACTGGGTCACCAGGGTTTATTGATGATGTGACTGCTGACAGAAGTAGCAGGATGAACTGTGAAGTGTGCAGGGCTATAATCTCTGCTCAGATTCAGGCAAATGCTGAAAACTGATCAGACAGTTCTCACTGTGCAAACGGATAATGACCCAAAGCCTACTGCAAAAGCAAAGGGAATGGGATATTCTTCACTGGCAAAGGCAGTCACCTGATCTCAACCCAATAAGGGCATGCTTTTTAGTTATTAGATACAAAACTGAACGTAGAAAGACCTGAAGGCAGCTGCCGTAATGGAGGAGGAAACAGGATTTGGTGAGGTACATGGGTTCTAGACTTCAGGCAGTCATTGACTGGAAAGGATTTTCATCCAAGCATTAAAAATAATCCTTTTATTTAAAATGTTAGTTCGTCCAATTAATTCTGAGCCTCTGAAAATGGGATAGTATGTATGAAAATGGTTGTAATTCCTAAACGGTTAATGTAATACTTTTGTTAAACCCCCTGAATTAAAGCTGAAAGGCTGCAACTCAATCACATCTTCATTTGTTTGATCTGAGTTTCACTGCGGCGGTGAACAGAGGCAAAACTACAAAAACTGCGTTTGTTCAACTAACTCAACTAAAACGAAACATTTTCAAAGAACAAATGTTAAAACTGAGCAAACTCACGCTGGGAAACGAATAAAAACCAGAACAACACTGCCCGCATTGAGAATGTTAATCCAAAGCTGTTTTATATTTGTAAAACCCGTGAATGCACAGTCTTGGTGGTCACGGCCATTTCACTTATTTCTGTGAGACCAAGCTGCCCACTCTCACTTCCTTGAAGGTTATCCACCAAGTGTCACAGTCAATCAGAAGCACACGATGCTCCCACGAGAGGTGACAGATCATTACAGTCCTATACAAAGGCACCTCACAGTGCTAGCGCATGCTGGTTAATCAGTTTAAAACAGATTATGCATCGATAGCTGTTCGCTGAGCAAGAGAAAAAACACACCAAGCATTGTGTGTTAGCTTTTTGTTTTCCTCCTCTGTCTCGTCACCTTTTGTCTGTTGTGCCTGCTTCTCTTTGTTTCTGCTTAGCATGCCTGAGTCAGTTAGGCACAAAGCAAAACAGGAGCTGCTGCAGTGTTTGAAAGATAGCCTGACATATTGAGCTTATGCGCATACAGAGCATACAAACTTTGCATGTGGAATCTTGCAGATGCGAGCTGAGCACGCACTTCTGCAGGGATCTCTGTCCATTTGGGCTCAGCTGCAGATTTGATTTTTTTTTTTTTTTTTTTTTCCTACCCTCTTTTCCCTTT
>VUQK01028106.1:15592-27655 GCA_015106715.1 Bujurquina vittata | reverse complement strand
AAAAACCCACTTTTTTACCCCCCCAAGAGAAAAAACGGGGAGGGCCCCAAAAAAAAAAAAAAAAAAAATCAAACAGTGACATAAAAACAGCGGCACATGGAACAAATGGATCATGGTTTTATGTAAAATGTACATCCAAGTGTAACTCTGCAATACAAGAATCAATGAAATTTGATAACCCCAGAAACAAGGACGGGCAACCGCTGAATGAATGTGCATTGTGTGACTGTTAAATATATGCATGTATATAAAACATCACAATATATTTTGTTTTTTTGTTTTTTTAAATATTCTAAGGGGCAGGAGCAGTATGATTATTTATATTATTAATGTTTATATCAGGCAATATTTGACAGCTGGTGATGATGTCAATCTTTTCAGAAACAGCTTTCAGGTCATCCAGGATTAATCTGATGCTGTGGCACGCGTTGATGATGGCGCTCTGCGATGCATTCAGCTGTGATGTTGTACTGCGCACCTTTCACAAAAACCAAGCCAGAAAAATAACTTAATTTTCTGAACTAACAGCACATATTTAGTCAGAGAATTAGCATAAAGACAGAAAAAAAAGTTTTGATTTTAATAATTTATATGTAATAATAATAATGCCTTACACTTATATAGCGCTTTTCATGGTACTCAAAGCACTTTACAATTTCGTGCACTATTCATTCACACCTCAATCACACTTGATGGTGGTAGGCTACTGATGTAGCCACAGCTGCCCTGGGGCAGTGTGACAGAAGCGTGGCTGCCAATCCGCGCCTCTGGCCCCTCCGACCACCAAACATCAACCACACAACACATTCACTCTTAGGCAATGTGGGTTAAGTGTCTTGCCTAAGGACACAATGACAGCATGCGCTCAGACGAGGACTCCAACCAGCAACCATTCGGTTGCAAGGTGAGCACCTATCCACTGTGCCACTGCCACCCTAAACCTGTATTCTAACATGCTGCTTGCTTATTTTATTGCAGGATCATCTGGTAGCCATCTTAGAAGCTCAACTTAAATCATTTTGGCATTGTGTAATCCATATGTACAAAAGTATTTTGATTGTTTTTTCAACATAGAGCAATATGTTTGTGCTTTATTTAATCTCACAAATCTGGAAATATGGAGTGTTCCATCACATCTTCAGAATGAACCTGAATCTACAAAGGTTCCCCTTGTTGTGGAAGAGGTCATCCCTTGTGCCTGTGCCAAAGATGTCAGGTTTCAGTAGCCCTAAGGACTACAGACATATCATCAAGGCCCTGGAGAGACTCATCCTGGGCTAGCTCCAGCCCGTGGTCAGCCCACTGATAGTACCCCTCCAGTTCACTTACAAGCCCAGACTTTGAATTGAGGGCATCATTCTCTACCTGTTATGCAGGTGGATGCCTCCCTAGTGAGCTGGATAGTTGACTGCCTGACTGGTAGACCACAGTATGTGCACCTGCAGCACTGTGTGTTGGACGGTGTGGTCAGCAACACAGGAGCCCTGCAGGAGACCATCCTATCTCCCTTTCTCTTCTCCTCAACAAACTGATCAGCAAGGTCAGTAATGTTCTGGGTGTGGAGCTCGACTCCCTGATAGAGGTTTCAGAAAGGAGAATGTCCAAGTTATTGTCAATACTGAACAATCCCTCAGTCTCTCCATTTTGTGCTGAACAGCCACAGGAGCATGACCAGCAAAAGACTCATTCATCCAGGATGCACCACAAAACACCACAGGAAAGTATTCCTACCTGTGGCCATAGAACCTTTAGAAGTCACCTGGTCTAGTTTCATTTGTGATATCTTATCTATACTGTATACAGCACTGTTTTGATTTAGGCATCTGTAAAAAAAAAAAAATAAATTCCCCTGGGATTTATAAAGTATTCTGATTACATCACTGTAGCTGCATTGTAATATAGACTGCATGCCGTATAGCTGTGTAATTTGCATATTTTGAGCATCCTGTTCAACACATCAACGTACCTCCCTGCTGGCATTGCCATAAACTTGCCGTAGTGTCTGTCCCACATCAGAATACAGCCGGCTGTTGGACTCCTGCAGCTTTTGTTGTAAAAGGGTGTCACCTGCAAACAGAATTTCATAATGATGTTACTCAGAAGAAAACTAGATAAGCCTTGAGCCATTTGTTGGTTTACCTTAAAAATTGTTTTTGTGACAAGATACTCTAAAGATTCACTCCCAAAATGCTCTCAAAACTGTAAAACGTATCACACGGTTGTTGAGATTTAACAAGGAAAAATTGCTGCTGCATATAAGACAACCTTTTTGCTGATGAAGACTGTGAACCAGTGAGAAAAGGCTGGTACATGAACGTTTGGGTTCACACAATAAACACTGGAGTTATTATTCTTTACCATGTGGCCTGTGTGAGGGGCTCGGTCTGTCTTCCACTATGGACTGCATGTCAGGATGGTCTCTGACTACAATAAGAGGAGGAAGGTCTCTCTTTAATATCTGAGCGCTATCGTGGCTCCCTGCAGCCTGCTCGGGTTCGCCCTCACTGTCCGTTTCAGACGCCTCCCCTGGAACCTGGAAGCATTCATAAAAAATAAAATAAAATAGCTGTTCTCTTTGCATTTTACTCTCAAAAACACGCACACCGGATCATGCATGCAAGATAACCTTGGCTCCGATCGAGGCAGTCTGTGGAGCAGACAGTGAGGTAATGTAGACTTCATCATCAGAGTCTGTTTCAGATGCTTCGCCCTGCACCACTATCGGGTACCTGCCGGACATCACTGCGAAAACATAAACACCACAGCCAATCAAAACTTTAGCAGCCACGTTAACACTAACCCTTATTCCGCTAGAAACTTCAATGCCGTTAAATGTGTCTTATAAAATATGCAGTTCATTTATGCCTTGAAATAAACACAAAAGTTACAAACCTACTCTGGAAGATTAAAATACAAATCACATGAGCAACAAGGAAGTAACGCCAGACTTTTCATGTCCAATGGACAGTCCAGATATGACGTGTCGTGCAGCAATAGGAAGATAGCTTAGTCACGAGTTTGTTTGTACGTTAACACCGGCGTACGCCAAAATTTAGTGCAGGGTTGGGTTGTACAGGAATGGCTTTCGGAGAGGCTGTTGGACACAACGCTGTTATTGTTACATATTGTAAGAAAACTGTTATTATTGCATCAACATTTTTCATATGATTTTGGTCGTTGAGGTGGATAAAAATTAATTTAATCCATCCATGTTAGCTGTTCTAGGTAAGTATTTGCAGCTAACGCCGCCTGTGTACAGTTTAAGGAATGCGGTGGCAGAAAATCGAACGTCACCCAGGAAGCAGACTTCTTCGTCTACTGCAGTCGCTTTACAGGTTCTGTAAATTGAAAATTCAATTTTTTAAATTTAGATTAAAGAAACGTTTTATACACATTAATACGATAATATAACCCTAGAATTCTATTGTACCGGGGTAGTAGCCTGGACATCGTTGTTAGCGAACGATGCTAGCTGGTTGGAGCTAAGCATCTTAGCTTTCGTTAAGCGGCTACTGGTTTTGTCTCTTGGACTACTGCTAAGTGAGTGCCTGCCACTGTACTGACACTGTTGTGCGTTTACCAGGGATGGCAGACGAGACTCTGTTTGAATTTCTCCATATGGAGATTGTGTCGCATGTTTACAAGGAGCAGCAATCCAGCAGGGGAACCATGGACAACAAGGTATGCTCAGTAGTTAAGTCATGTAGTAAAGCCATGTTTACCCCTTTCCAGGTGTTATGATACAGCTCCCCTTTATGTAATAATATTGTTGCATCATGTTTAACCACTTGTATTTCTTCTTTGCAGGACAGAGCCGTCTGTGTTTCTGTCCTGGAAGGTATGGGCTTCAGAGTGGGACAAGGACTTATTGAGAGGTAATACACGGACACACACATGCAATCTTCTTTTACAGTAAGTGTCTCATTTTATATTTGCTCTTTCTAGGTTGACCAGGGACTCTCCCAGCTTTAAGGATGAGTTGGATATAATGAAGTTTATCTGTAAAGACTTCTGGACTAAGGTGTTTAGGAGGCAGGTGGATAACCTCAGAACAAACCATCAGGTAAAGCATAAAAATATATCTGAAAAGTCTTGACTTCTTACAACACACCATTTATTTGGTAATGTGTGCAGCTGAATACTAACTAAGATGGTTTTATGTGCTGTTTGTTCCACTTCATTTATTTATGCTGTATTAGACTTTGTATCATTATTTATGGTGGAATATTATGATGATGAAGACCTTAGAGTCTTAAACTTTATTAAAAGCCAGTTAAGTGTTAAAAGTGGCCTATGGAATTTTCTTGTAAAGAAACAAACAGTTATGTGTGCTTGAGAGCTAACAAAGGTGTTGACTGTATTTCCTTTTATGTAAAACTTAGTATTTTTTTTCTTTACTTTATATACCTATTTGCCAATGCTGCAACTTTTAAATGCTAACCTTTTGTTATCATGCAGTATTCTTCAAGGTCCTTGCATTTATACATGTATGGATGTTACAGGGAACCTTTACATTTTAGGAAAGTTTTCAAGTGAATTAAAATTTTACTGACTGTAAGAATTTGCTATTTCTTACTATACACGTTTATTTTCCACCACAGGGGACCTATGTTCTGCAGGATAACAAGTTTGCTTTGCTGACCCAGCTGTCCAGTGGAAAGCAGTACCTAGATCAGGCTCCTAAGGTTAGAATACAATTACAGACACACTCATTCCCACAATCCTAAAGCTGTGCATAGACCAAGCATAATAGATGCTTAAGAATTTTTCTCTGTGTGTCTCAGTACCTTGCTTTTTCATGTGGTGTGGTGAGAGGAGCCCTATCTAACCTTGGTCTGGAAAGTGTAGTAACAGCTGAGGTCTCCGTCATGCCATCCTGTAAGTGCTGTGGGAAAACCAATCCATAATTTTATTGTAGGAAAGAGTGAGTCAGACTGCCATCAGTCAAACCACTGTTATTGTACTTTTGAGGTTCTGTTAAGTCTGGTCATTTATAATGTATATATGAGTAACAGTCCTTGAGCCACCCCTCCATTCTTTATATTTTGCTTGGAAAATGGGAAATGGGTGCAGCACTACATGTGCAAACATAAATGGAAATATCTGGTCTCTGATCATCTTCATTCTTCAACACAGTCTGAACTCTCTTCTGTAGCTTTCTTGTAATTTCTTTAAGTAGTCTTCAAGAATAGTTTTCCAGGCTTCTTGAAGGACATTCAAAGCTGGCCAGCCCATGACCAATAGAGTTCTACTGTCTGTGTTTTTTTTCTATCCAAGTATGTTTTTACTGCATTGGTAGTGTGTATTAGATCATTGCATGTTACCAATCAGAAGAGGTGGATCAAAACTTGATGGGACATTTCTGCATTCATAATTTCATCAGTTTTGACACAACACTGACTGAAATGCAAACCAGGACAAAGCCCCCACCGTGTTTTGTAGATGTCTGTAGACACTATTGTTGTACTCCTGACCTCCTCCGTACATGTTGATGAGTTGAACTAAAAATACCTGTTGCCACTGATTTTTCAGCCCAGCTCATGTGTTTTTTGGCAGCTCACCCTTTCCCCGTTTTTCTTCCTTAACCCTTCTTGACAATAGGGCTGTGTCACCCTAAAATACAAATAGAAACTTTTACATGATATAAAAATGACATATAGAGAGATCATTGCAACAGCAGTGCCTTACATTTACGTTCCCTAATGTGTGCAATGAGACACGCCCGGGCATGTCAGAGCGGGTGTCAGCCGCCGATGATTTAATACCCCCCAAAAAAGGGAGTTACTTCAACAACCTCAAACAAAGCACAGTACTTTGCAAAGTATGCAAGAAAACTGTTCCCACTAGAGGTGGAAACAACAAACTAATTTCACTGCTTCACAGATGGTTCACATCTCCTACATTTTGTCTTGTCAGGTAAGTTTCAGGTAGTCATCCAGAAGTTGTGACCTAATCCCCTGCCCACACGGTGCTGATGAAAAGTGCCAGAAGAGAGGAGAGTGGTTCCTGTTTTCCCACCGAGGAGCGCAGCCATAAAGCAAGTTGAACATCCACAACAAGGTCCAGCAGGACTGCCGACAGTCTGCTGACCACCAGGTACAACCGACGGGTCAAAAAGGGATAGTCAGGGTTTAACTTTTACTTTTCATATGCTCATGTAAAAAAATATCCTTTTAGATTTGGATTTTGTTTTCGGAGCTTATTGAATAATTTATGTTCTCAATCTGGCTCTCATTGACCTCTTTCAGGCTAGTTTTAAAGTGAAAGTGAATGTGTAGTTATGAACAGGATAAGTATTCATTGTAATGTGTTACAATGTTTAGTCTGAAAATTGATTGGCCTGAGTGGAAAAAGTTTAAAAAAACAAAACAAAAAACAACAGCAGAATAATCAGCAAAGTGAGGATGAGACATATTTGTGGGTGGTATTTAATGCAGTCTCCTTCACCATCCATTCTAGTGATAGCCAATGAGGCTTTGAATTTATTGCACCTGGCCCATTGCATTCATTATTCAGCACTTATTGTTGCTCACAGAAAGGAGTGGAATATTTCATGTATGCTGGTGGTCATTTAGACTTTTTCTGAAGGCAAAATGCAAATCTATAATTCACTGGTAGAGATATTTGAGTTTCTTTAAGTTATGTGGATGTAATGTGTTTCTAGGCCAATCTTTTTTTTTTTTTAAGTTTTTCAAGTGGAATGACATCTGCTTATTGAGCATCACTCTGTGTAGTGGTATCACATTTAAGAGTTGACTACTCAGAATGTATTTCTAGCTCATTATTTTTCCACCACGATGCATGTGTTTTCTTTTGTAGAGCACTGACATTTCAATGTGACATTTTCCTGACATTTAGTAAGTAAGCTGTAAAACATGTTGTTAGGGTTTACAATGAAAATTAATCTTACAATTGTCAGGCTGTAAATGGATGTTATTTGTGTTATTTATTCTATTTTTTTCAGCTAAACATTTTTCTGAACAGATTAAAAATGCTGTGACAAGAAAACCACAAAACAAGGTGTGTTAAACAAGAGATATAAGACCGCAAAGTTCTCATAAGGATACAGATTCGCTTTCCTGGGAATGGCTGTTACTGAGAGTGCCACTAGGGGGACACATACAGCTGTTATTACGTTTCATGTCTGATGCTTTACCAGTTTGGATTTGCCATGTTGCCAAGTTATGTCCAGAGTGTCATTGTCTGTTCTGTCTCAGATTTGGCTATACAGTGCCAAAAAATTAAAAACACCTTTTGTGTATTTCCTTTGAGTTTTTATTAGGTTATTTGATTCCAAGAAACAAAATGGCTATATATATTTTTTCAGTGTTATCAAAGTCTGTAGATAAATAAAGTATCAATGATTAGTTTTTGTGAGCTAAACTATAACTTTAACAAAAAGGTCAGCCTTAACTTAAAGTCTTGTTTGTGTTTACTCGCCCACAGTCAGTCAGAACAGAATTTGGTACAGTTTTTGATTATGACACAACGGTGACATTATTCTTGTGGTTTTCATTCTGGTTTTGCTTCCGTCTCTAATCTGAAGAAGAAAAAGAAAATACCTCTGGTTATGTTCCAGTATTTCACTGCCATCAGTGTGAAGGTTTTACCCAATAAAGGTCTTTACATACAACTTTGTTTCCCTTCAGTGTGTGTAGCTCAGAATTGAGTTTTCAAAATTCTAGTTTCCACAAATCTTACTGCTGTGACAACAGTTGTTACGCTCATATTGTACAACATGGTAGATTTTTTTTTTTTGTTTTTTTAGAACTCTACATGGAGAAACTGTAGCTTCAGTATTTCACTGATTGTTTAACATATTAGCTCTTACTGTGAATGACAACCGCAGAGTGGAATTTGCCATGGTTGTATATGTAGACATGATCAAGATGAAGTTTTAAACTGAGCATCAGAATGGAGGCGATTATAAGTGAGTTTGAACGTGGCCTGGTTGTTGGTGCCAGATGGGCTAGTCTAAGTATTTCAGAAACTGCTGGTCTGCTGGGATTTTACCTATAGTCCTAAAAAGAGAAAATGTCCTGTGAGCTTCTCTGGGTGAAAATGTATTGTTGATGTCACAGGATAATGGCCAGACTGCTTTCAGCTGGTAAGAAG
Organism: Bujurquina vittata; assembly: GCA_015106715.1. Taxonomy (NCBI): domain Eukaryota; kingdom Metazoa; phylum Chordata; class Actinopteri; order Cichliformes; family Cichlidae; genus Bujurquina; species Bujurquina vittata. Next base: position 19,540 of record VUQK01028106.1, on the reverse strand, counting down.
GCATCGGTAGCTCTAATAACCACTCGCTACAATCCAGGTATACAGGAGAGCATCTCTGAAAGCACAACATATCACACCTTGAAGCAGACAGGCTACAGCAGCAGAAGACCGCATCGCGTACCGCTCCTGTCAAATAGGAATGGGGAAACTGAGTCTACAGTTTACACAAGCTCACTGAAATTGGGACAGACTGGGAAAATGTTACCTGACCTGATGAATCTCAATTTCTGCTGCAGCTGCCACAGTCACCAGATATCAATTCAACAGAACACCTTTGGGATGTGGTGGAACGGGAGACTCATACCAGAAAACAAATCTGCAACAACTGTGACACGATCACGTCAATATGGAGCAAAATCTCCAAGGAATTTTTCCGGCACCTTCTTGAATCTGTGACACAAAGAATCGAGGCATTTCTTAAGGCAAAAGGGGGTCCAACCTAGTACGAGTAAGATGTAACTAATGAAGAAGCTGATGAGTGTGTATTCTTGACTCTCGTCTTTGGCACTTGTAACTCTGTTATCTTTTTACTTCAGAAGTCTAAGGGTGCTTGAATGAGCTTAAGATTCCAAGAAAAGTTAAATAAGATTCTTAATTATAAGTGCTCATGCTTTTCAACCCCTGCTGAGCATCACAGGCAAGAGCAACTTCTGTGATGGGCTGTGTGTGAAAATAGCCAAGGATATTGAGTTAGATGTCTGCCTAAATGTGTAGCGCCTGACTATTGCCCACTCTTTTGCCTATTTTTTGCAACTCATTTAACACTTAGTCCAAATTCCCTCTGGAGAGAAGGAAAAAAGCAGAAGAAGGATGGATTAGAGAAAAAAGGGGGTCGAATTGTAGAAAGTTGGGGGAGTGTGAGCTTTAGGAAAATTAGATGCAGAGAATGAAGTGCCTCTACAGGAGGCTGGAGGGAGATGAAAAGTAGAAAGGAGAAGTTTATTAGAGGCTGGGGAAGGAGGAAAAGGGAAAGACGAAGGGGTGTGATGGCGAGGCAAGAGTGAGTGTGAGAGAAGTACCTTGTGTCTGTACATAAATGCCTCAAACAGTATGAAGTAAGAGAATCTGGCTCTCAGGGACGGTGAGCAACAGCTGTTTTGTGCTGCTCTACACGGCTTTGCCTCCCTTCCTCCTGCTCGAGCTCACAATGTCACCAAATGCACTCACAAAAGAGGAACGGTGAATGGAAGGAGGCGAGCAGAAGAAAAGGAGGGGGAGAGTGCGGCGCTAAAGGAAAGAAAACCAGATTCTTGCTCCCAAACTGATGACTTACTGCAATTCAGTTACACTGTCCACATAAACGGACTGAAGTCTTCTGCTGCGCGAGAAGCCAAGAGAGAAAATTTTCATTTCAGTTTAGTTTGTAATTGGCAGAAGAAAACTGCCAAGAAAACTAAAATCTGCGTTTAACTCCAAAAAATGTGCAACATTTCTTGGTTTAAAGCCAAATATTTAAAGCAATCTAAGTGATAAAATGCTGAAAATATACAGCTGTGTAACTTCCATGTGTCCACAAAGAACCACAGGTGATTTTTATCTGAGTCACTACGTCTCACTGACTCAGGAGGCCGGGTTTATCTTCCTCAGCGAAACAAAAAAAGTGCACACAATGCATGTAGCTGCTTTTAATCTGTGTGATCTCACAGGATGACGCCCAGTTTCATCCTCATAATGCCCTTCTTTTCTATCACCTTTCTATCATCACGCCAACTCATTCAACTTCCTCCACTTTAGTATGAGTAAGGATCTCTCACGCACACAAACCCAAACTTTGTCTCCCACGGCCATATGTTGACCCACAGCGGACCTGAATACAGCCATCTGCCTGCCTTTCCTATGTCCCACAGGGCAACTGTGGGAGAATATCTATAGGGCACAATGCATCACACAGCAAATGCATGCCTTTAAACCCCTTCATGGCCACTAATCACTACCAGACAGCAGGCCCATCTCATGTTCAGTGACAAGATAATAGCCCTTGTGGATGAGAGTGTTTGTGTGTTGGCATGAAAGAGAGATTCCTGGAGTGCCAGCCATGAAGATGCGTCTTAAGCCCTGAAATCTTATTTTAATTTTTATTTAGTCTTTGTGTAAAGTGTGTTTTTTCTAATTGTCTGGCATACTTGGGTAGCAGGAACTGTTGCACTGCAGCACAGATTATACTAGTATACAGAGGTAAGGGGGACGTAAAGAACACTAAAGTGAGGGAGCAAGGAAATAAGTAGAAACTGAAGATTGGTAGGCTTAAACCCCAAACAAAAGACTTCTCTCTACATGAAATCTTAGTGGCATTACTCTACACACCCACATTCACACCACTGTCACGCTACCTTAGACCACAGTGGCCGGACAGCCATGACTGTCACTTGACAGACCTGCTTAAATTAGTTTTGATTTGCAAATGTGCAGCCAGAAAAATACTCCACCTGAACTTTTAGGATGCGAGACCACCGATTCCTGATGTTTAACCTGGAGACCTCACTTTAGACTGGAACAGCCAACTTCCTCATTTTTAGTTTCATATGCAGCAGTTTTCCCTTTAAAAACAAACGGCTACACTTTGTAGTGTAATATTTTTACTGGCTTTGTAAGGCTTGCATCAGTATTGCTTTCACATTTTTCACCTTGACGCTAAATCACAAAGTACTTTTTAATCTTGGGAAATAGAGAATACTGTTATGCAGCATATGCTACTGTATGAATACCCATTTAAGTGATATTTAGTTTTCCAGGTGCCACTGAACAATGCCACAGTTTGAATGAAATAATCCTAATAGTGTGCAGATAGTTAACCTCAACGGTGCAGGTCCCAGGCGGAACGTGATATAAAACGAAAAACAGAAATGACAGTTCACTGGTTTCCTGACCGCTTGCTTCCTTCCTGCATGTTGCACCTACAACTACACATCATGTGAACAATGTTGTCAATACACTAAAGCCAAATACTTTTTTTTAATGTCTGCAGTATTCAGTAAAAGCAGGTTGCAATCTGAATGTCAAAAAATGTTCTGTTTTTTATACCTGCTGATGATTTATAGAAGCCAGAGTTAAAAAAAAAACAAAAAACAAAACCCAACAAACTTTATTTCCAGTACAAAACGCAAAATATATTAAACTTGATGCAAGCATTAACAACTCAGTCTTCTATAAATATGTTAAAAATAAATTAAAGAAATTAATTTACTAAAGATTATCACCTTTACCACTAAACAGGCTTCAAACATGTTGATGAAAAGGCAATTTTAAATAGACCAGTGTCTGTTTTTATAACCAACTACATCATTTACACAAACAAGAAAAACAAAAAAAACAACAGCCAAATAACATTTTCTAAAACACTATGCATACATACCCTAACCCTACAGTATACTGCATCTAGCTCAGTAAGGCAAAATACCTGGGAGCATAGTACACGTGGGTGTGACCAGGATACTTTTAACAACAAGGCAGTAACAGGAAAAAATTAATACTGAATGAGAGAGAGATGCAGTGAGGTGGAGTCAGTCTCATTTTTCAAAAATGCACTGGGAATGTTTGTGTTTAAGATCATCTAAAAAGACACTTTAGCACCACAAATGACAGTGGGACTCTTAGAAAATGTTCACCTGGATTCAAGCTACAAGCTCGTAATTTTACAATAAATTAAAAAGAAAAAAAGGGGGGGGCATGCCAGCATCCTATTCAGATTTTGTAAGTATGCGTCACAGCACCTGTAATAATCATGGGTGCATCACAAACAGCCCTTCTGACTGTGTCACTCTTTACTTTTGCTACAGAGTGGTTCAAATTTGGTATTTTGGCTGCTTGAGGTTTGTTAATAACGCAAGAGAAACCAAAAACATCTGCGGTAACCCTAGAAACATGACAAATCCATTCACACTAGCTTACTCTCCTGATTTAAAAAAAAAAAAAAAAAAAAAAAAAAAAAAAAACATACAAAAACACCAA
>VUQK01028102.1:7992-29505 GCA_015106715.1 Bujurquina vittata | reverse complement strand
CTCTTCATGGGTTCCATTGCCTGTGGGGTTCTGAGGTACTTGTGGCTGTCTTCTGTATCTGCAATGTTGCTTCCTGGTAGTGCAATCCCCTCAGTTCTGGCTACCTTCACTCTCTTCATCATCATCCGACTAAACTTCACCAGTCCAAAGTGTCCCATTGTGGCATTCTGATGTAACTGCTGTAGATCCTAAGGGTGTGGAATAATGAACCAATGTCTTTTTCTCTCCTGGCATACAGCTTGATGTCATCCATGTAGAGGATGTGTCTGATGGTTGCTCCATTCTGTAGTCAGTAAATGTAAGCTAGTCTTAGTTGCACAGATCGTTCAGTCTGATCTTACTGTCTCGAGTGACTGCTCTATCTACCAGTAGTAGTAGTAGACTTTCAGAGGGTACTTAACGTAGTCTTTGTAATCAGCTACAGTGGGTCATCTTTCAGTTCTATCTATCTATCCATCCATCCATACATACATACATACATACATACATACATACATACATACAGTACATATTAACACTCAATGTAAAGTTCATGCCACACTAAATATTTACAGTTGATCTACATGTTTCCGCTTATGTACCCTCATTTAAATTTTTTTATTTACTGAGCTAATGCAAGTCCTAAACTTTTCTGTAGATTCTGGCACCATTTGTATTGCACTGGAATGCTGTTAACATCTGAACCACACTGATTATTAACATTGGATTGCGATCACTGTTTACAGCAAGGGTAAATGTGGACCATTTATGGCTTGGCAGATAAGCCTTAAGACTGTTCTCAGCCAGCACATCACAGTGTAAGCTCAACATATCCAAAACAGTGATAGCAACGCTACTAAATTAAAGATTTGAACTCAAACACTAACAGGTCTCTGGGTCTTTGCACTTGCCAGAGTTAAAACTGTCCATAATATGAGTGACTACACTGCAACTTTATGCTGACTGTCTGCCAAATGCTGTAGTGGTAGTTGGTGTGACATGATTTGTTCTGACGAGTTATGAGTGGACTCAAGCAGCAGAATCACACTCAAGTCTCACTAAATAAGAAGAATCTGTGTGCCATACTATTCAATACAACTGCATAATAGCTAGCTGCTACTATTTTGTTCTTCCTAGGTATCAACATTTATAGTATTCCTGCCTAATTATGAAGAACACTATGTTATTGATAAATAAAATGAAATTGAAACCTGTTACAGTACAACACCTTCTCTTACAATTCCTTTATGTGTTTTTGCATTTCTTCTCCCTCAATGCTTCTGATTTCTGCCTTTCTTTCCTAGTCTTTCAAACCTATAACTTTTTTTTTTAACATAAAATCCTGCTGAAGGGGTTGGTCAGAGAAAATTAAATGAGATTTGATTTTTAACTTTAATTGATTTGCCCTAGCTGAGATGGTCACAGTGAATGGTTGTGCTGAATAACTTGTGTATCGAACACAAATTCTCTCTGGCTGTGAAATCAATGGCAAAGGAGTTATTGAAGTAAGTGTTTGCATCAGCACTAAATGGATGATGTTTTTCTTTTCTTTGTGTTATTCAGTTACACTTCTTCCCTCACCCAGCAGTGGTTCCCTCTGCCCGATTGTTTTCTGTCTTACAGAAAATTATTTATTACCTATTACAGTATTTTGGGTTTTTTTAGACAAAGGCAAAAAAAATGTGAATGCACATAGTATTGCTCTATATCTGGGGCTGGATTATGCTATTGCAATGAAAGTGGTATTTTCACCTGCATGGCTATAAAATCCTGATCCACATCCAGTGGTTAGATAATATCTCTTAAAATGAAACTCTCTCTATCTCTGTCATATTGACTTTTGACAAGTTAAATTCTTTGACAAGTGCAACTCTCATTCTTTCTTTATCTCCATCTTTCTTCCACAGCGCTTAATCCTAGCAAAATGTATGCGCTTGAAATGTGTTCAGGATTTAGGATAAACACTTCTTAATCTTTTAATTCAGGTGTTTTCAGTCCCAGTGCACCTACTGTACAGTAACCATGCAGTTTGCCTTAACAAGTATTTGTTTGAGAATGGGTTGTTCTGAGGAGCTCACTGAATTGTATGGTACTGTAATAGGATGCCACAGCTGGAAGAAGTCGGTTAAATTTCTCTCCAGAGAACATCCATTGCAAAGTGGAGCCATTTGGGAACCATAGCACTTGCACAAGCTCACTATGGTTGTGGCCGCTATATCCAAACTGCCAACTTGTGGCCTGGCATTGGGAACTGCAGCGTTTTCAACGTCTTGCATTTCTGTGTAATCATTTCTGAAACGTTTCCATTTGAACACGCTACTTTTTGCAAACAAAAATGGCAAAACGACAGAGTTTCCTCTGAAAATGCTCACGTGTAAACATGGCCTAAATACCTAGAAAAACACACAGTTAAGGATTGGCCTTCCTAGAGCCCAAACCTCAACATTATTGAAGCAGTGTGTGATCATCTTGACAGGGAATAGAAAAAAAAAAGGCAGCCAACATCCAAAGAAGAGCTTTGAATGTCCTTCAAGAAGCCTGGAGAACTATTCCTGAAGCCTTTTTATAGAAAGGACAAAAAGGTTTTCCTGAGAGAGCTCCAGCTATGTTGGAAAATAAAGGTGATCGTCACAAGCTACCTTTAAATGTATGCATGTGTGTGCAGGTGCGGGTGCTTGTGTGTGTGTGTATATGTATATGTATATGCATTTCCATTTATGTTTTTAAATGTATCAATAAAGCACCTATTTCTCATTTCCCCACTTCACAGTACTGTACAGAGCTATACAGCTATATTTTTGTTATGCAGCAGTTAAGAAATCTGCATAAAGAATGTTTTCTATGTCCATAAATATCCATTGTTGAACAAAACAGCCCCAGCACTGCACCCGAATTCCATCACAGGGCTGGAGAACTCTTCCATCATAATCTCTTTCCACCTGCCTCTGTGGCTTCCCTCACACTGTGTCGCTTTTTGTTTCTTATAATAATTCAGGTTCTGCTTCCATGCTTGCTATTCATAAAGTGCCAGTGATCCAGGAAAAATGCTTCAGAGACAGTTGTTCTGGATGTTGAACAGCAGCACCCTGTCTGCTCTGCCAGTCTGGGCTCTGTTTCCTTCTATGCAGCTGACTGGGCCAGATCTGCGCTGGATCCAGGTAATTTAGTCTAATGAAAATTTAGAAGCAACTGTTGAACCATGGTCATGCTTTGACTTACATCCGACTTTGTAACTTATCTGTGCAATTGCCCTCCTCTCACCCTCTACGCTCCCATGGTAAGAGTAACTACTGTGATATCTTTAATGAAAGCAGTACAAGTCAAAAGAAGAGATTGTGCTGTTTGCCCTCTTTCAAGTTACTTTCAGAGTATCTTGGTCACTGTGTTCTTTCCTTTTTCTGTTCTTTGAAATGTGTATGTGTGACTGCAGTCATTAACTACTGCCTAATTGTTAATGGACCCACCCTGCTGTAGAGGTTCCCTACCTGGCTGTGGACAGTATTTTCCTCATGAGCTTGTGAGACCCAAGTGAAAAGGAGTCCAAAAAAAAACAACTTATGAATGTGTAAATTAAAATGGTATCATTTAGGTATTTCTTGGAAGTTCTGGTGGACAAAATATTGAATTTATAAGTCATGCAACAACAAAAAAAAATTCAGCAGTAATGATCATGTTTGCACATGTCAGTGAGGCTAAATTGTTATCTACAATGTATTCATTTTTGCTCCTTCTGAGCTGTATTCATTCATATTTCATGCAACGTGGATGCTTATCTGTCAACCAAACGTTACAATTTTACGATATTAATCTGACTGCCAATTTTCTTCCCCTTGCAAAATTGGATTACTTCAAAGGATTGCAGATAGTGGTGAAATATTCAGTTTAGTCTTTCCTGATAGGACGTTCTGATTTCATATTTGAGATGAGATTTTGAAATGGCTCTTTCATTACGGTTTGTTATGAAACCCCCCTAATTATAGCAATTTCCATTATCTTGTAATCAGTCTTTGATCATGATGTGTGGCTTCAAATTGTGCCTCATTTCCACAACCTCATGTGGCATACTCCAGAAAAGGTCACTTTAGATGAGAGTAAACTAAAACATTTAGAATCTTTATTATTATTTTTTTAATATTTCACACACTAACCCTTTAATGTTCAAAAATTTGATAATAATTTACTTGTTATTAGCACATTTTTGGGGGTCTCTATTAATCTCAGTCTCCTTCCTCCTATATCTGCCTTCACACGTAAATGAACTTGAATGACGTTCCATTCTTAATCCATAGGGTTTAATATCATGTTGGCTCACTCTTTGCAGCCGTAACACTTCAATTCTTCTAGGAAGGCTCTCCACAAGCTTTAGCAGTGTGTTTATGGGAACCTTTGTAAGGTCAGACACTGTTTTGGATGAGAATCCTGGCTCACAGTCTCCGTGGTTCATCCATGTTTTTATGGACCTTCCTTTTTGCTCTGTGTGCAGTCATGTTGGAACAGGAAGGGGCCATGCCCGCACGGTTTCCACAAAGCAATGCCTGCTTTCAAAAATGTTTGTAGAAGCAGTCTGCATGCCTAGCTGTTTGGTTTTATACACCTGTGGCTATGGAAGGGGTTGGAACACCCAATTAAATTATTTGGATGGGTCAGTGAATATTTTTGGCAACATAGTGTATGTTTCTAGAAGCCAGTTGAGGTGGTTCAGGATGCCTGCTGGACACGTCCTCGGTGAGGTGGTTTAGGTACATGCAATATGAGGAGGCCCCAGGGCAGAAATGATTATTAGACAAATATTTCATTGTAAAAGATTAATTAATCAATGTAATAAAACATTTGTTACATTTGTGATATTTGTGATTGCAATTACTCTTTTACGGTATATTCGCAACACACAAATATTCAAGTAAAATGCAAGTAATTTGTATTATGAACAATATGCTGAAGTTAAAGTTGACCTTTTACAAAATACCTCAATTTTGTTTGTTTTGTTTTCATAAGGAAAGTTTGCAACTATACAAACAGTATCTTCATAAGCCAAACAATTCCTGGTTACACGCTGTTTTCCTGCTAATACAGACATGCGCTTTTCTGTCACCTGTTTTATTATTTAAAATTAATATAATAAGTAATGCATTTTTTTCTTATGTCAATGTTTAGTGTCACTTGAAGTAAGGACTAGTATTACGTGCTGTATTCAGAGGAGTGCATTTTGCACAGTTTTTATAACAACATTGTATAGTTATAATTACCAGTTAGGGATTAACACGGCAGATCAAAAGTCAATGAAATTTCACTGAAGTTTGTGCTTTTTATAAAATGCTTTTCTTAATCAGTGAAAAATATTTTTTTAAAATGTCAGATTTTTGCATTTCTCAGTTGTTTCTATACCAATTACTGTATTATTCCTGTTTTTTTTTCTTTTTTTGGCATTTTTACTCTTTTATCCTGTCTTGAGATTGCCAATTCCCCCCGTTAAAGCTCATTATTTTCTGAAACGGATGCTCTGCTGGATTCACATGCTGAAGAAGACATGACTGGATGTTTGAAAACATTTTTGTTAAAGCCCATTTTCATGCTTCCGCTGCAGTCTAGCGAGTTGGTGAATAGTTGGTGCTTAGTTGGCTCTGCTGACACACGGGGAGACAAAGACAAAAGTCCTGAGCTTTGCTGGGGGAACAAAGAAGACTGGAGTCTATTGGAAAACTTTGATGTAGGAAAGGTTTGTGTTGAATCTACAGAATCTTTTCTGGATGTGATCCCAACAAGATATCCAGTTGTTTTGCTGCTCTCTTACTCACTTTCCTCTCCATCTCTTTTGCCCTTTATCGCTCATATTGATTCAGAATGGGAGGAACAGATGTAAGTTTGAAATGGAAGCTCTCTCTGGGTAGCAGCTCCCTTTTGCTTCACTCCCTTGATGCCCTCTGTTCTGCTGACTCATTTACTGTTGTGCCACAGTCGATGCAGCTTAGAAAACCTCTGGCAGGGCTGAATTCCTTGCTGGTGAACACAAGCGTCAACTGATTTTCATTTCCTTTGAAAAACTAAAACCCAAATCTAATCTTGTCCCTCGCTATCAGATTAGCAATTAAAATTGCAAACAATAGTGTGGCTGCTTTCACTGTTCTCTGCGCCACCCTGCAGCAAACTGGCCTTGCCTTTCCAAAGATTTTTAAATGTCACAGTCAAAGAAGTTGAAAAAGACCATTACCAGTGACATTTTATTGTGTGTATGTGTGTGTGTGTGGTATTAGAGCGTACAAACATGCATACATTAAGAGCAAATAGCACTTCCCCCAATGCAAATACTGGAACTTGTTTTTCGAGATTAGGGCCTTTTCATCACTTGCTTTTTACTCAATTTATTTTTAGTTGACCCCAGTTTCACCTGTTGTGGTTGGCATTCCATTTCATGAGGTTAGTAAAGATGCCCTTCGGTGTCCTTTTAGAAAAACAAAGACATAAAATTAACACTATAGCATATGTCCTATGCTACTGTGCATTGGCCACAGATTTTTCTCATTTGGAGCCACTCATTTCCATTCCTCAATCTGAGCTAAAAATGCTAAATGGTTTCAAGAACAGCTGCCATTTCCTAGGCTGTGCCTTTGAGTCAGTAAAGCCATAATGTCCTTTTCTGACCCCGTCTCCCAATGTCATAAACCTGAAGTTTGATTTGAGGATGTGATACTATCCCACAGGCACTGGGAGGAATTACAGGGCCCTTTAACAAGATGTGACTCTGGACACATTAAAAAACTCTATCAATCTCAGATTTTATGGGTCTCTCCTTCTGGAGCTCAGGGCTGACTGACTGATTACCTCTACACTTCTCCCTCTTTTTTTCTCTATGTGTTGCCTTCAACCAATTGGAGCCCATTAGGTAACGTCCTGCACAGACTTTCATTGGTGCACAGTATAAAAGCACTAGACAATTAAATTTAAATATAAATTTTGGTTTTCACTCTGAAATAGATTGAACAACAATCTGCAAGTCTGATAAAAATTAGGCTGCCAATGTGTACTGTGGCCAGGGCAGTAGTTTGAAACCATCTTACTGCATTTCTTTAGTGGAGCTAAAGCAAATACTAATGCATTCCCAGGCCAGATTGGATATGTAGTCCCTTCAGCATGTTCTAGTTCTGCCAAAAAGGTCTCTTCCCAGTTAAATATGCCCAGTATTTAAGCCATCCAAGTCTGCAACTTTACCACCTCAAGTTGGCTTCTTTTAATGCAAAAAAGCAGCGGGCTTTCTCCAACTCACTTCTGGATCTTCCCTCACTAGCAGGGAAGATACCAAACTGTCCCCAAGGATGAGCTAAGATACCCCTGAAGAAAAATAATTCTGAAGTATCCGAGGTCTCATTCTTTTGGTCACTACCTACTACTCAAGACTGACTGTAAGGATTGAAACTAGCGTGACAGGTAATTTGAAAGCCTTACCCTCAGGCACTGCAACAGTCTGGAAACACACCAGAATAAGTTTTCTATCTGGGCACATGCTTCATACTCTGAGTCAAGAACAAGATCACAAGATATTTGACAATATGCAAATCAAAGGGAGATCAGAGCCTCCGTCCTTCCTTTTGTTCTTTCCGTTTTACTTTCATTTCCGTCCAATGGACAGCCAACTGGTAGTTGAGAAAAAGATGTTAATTTGGGTTCAGATATGCCTATTCGCAGCATTAAGCCTGCACATGAAAAGTGAAGCTTACTCAGTATATCCCAACGTGATACCAAGGTGGCATCTCAGTGTTGCTTAAATCCAGTTCGCCCATTCTCACAGCACTGAATCCCAAGAATACCTTGCAGTTTTGAGGCACCAGCAACTGACAAAATGGCAGCACTCAACTCTCAGGGTGGGCATGGCCTCAAAATTATATCATGATGTATCAAAAAAAATTGCAATAATATTTCAGATGGTGTAAAAAAAATTTATATATATATATCTATATCTATCTCTCTCTCTCTCTCTCTCTCTATATATATATATATATATACACTGAATATTTTATTGAAATATTGCAGGCAGCAGAATTTATAAATGAAGGGCATTTTGCATCCTTTTCTAATGAGCTACTGTCACTGATGACTCACTTCCTAATTTGAAGTGTGAATTTATTGAAACAAGGTTCCAGCATCAGCATTATACTGAAATAGCAGTGACAGAGCGTGAGTCACATATAAGAACACAAGGTACTGCTTTCCCTGAGCATTTTAAGTAAAAGTATAACATAACTGCTAAACACTTCAGCTTAACAGTAACTGCAGAAGATTGTCACATAATAAAACTGGGACGTTTAACCATCTGCTTAAAGCGCTGCTTTACCACCATGTGACCACATCAGTAATTACAATCACTGTTTGCTCTTCCTGTCATACGGAGCACAGATACTGAGAGCTTCAGTGATGCTCAGTTGAGTCATTTGTTTACATTTGGTTTGCACATCACCAGCTGTTAGTATCCCCCCCTTCATGGCCTTGTTGGACTCAATGGTGTCTTTTTGCCTCGAGTGGCGAAACATGTTTGTTGTTTCCATCTTTAGTAGGAAGTTTTCTTTTTCCTCTTTTTCTTTCTTTCTTCTTTTCTTCAGTTCATTACTGGAAATAAATTGGAAAAGCTAGTTTTAGATACTAAGTCATCATTGAAGGCTAACGTGATTGTTTGCACACTTGAGGGTACGTAAATGTACGGCGCTGCTATAGCAATGATATCAGGATATGGCATTTTTAAATCATGTAAAAACATACACTGGTATTATCGTAGGTGATATGATATATACTTAAAATGTCAAATTCTTCCATTAAATTATAATTTAACATCCATACGTCTACTTCCAACATAAAAACTGTCAGTCCTGTATGTTTATAGTCATTAGATCACGACAGCAATGGATTTATTGCAGTAGCTGCTTTGTCACTTCTCTTTGGCGAGCATTGTCATGAACCTCTGCCAATCATACTGAGGATTTACAGTATATCCAGTAATAAGACAGCTGACCCCAAGGAAAATATGTCAAACCCCAATAATAAAAGTGTAAACCACCAATCATTGAGAAAGAAAAAAGAAAAAAACAACAGCAATCCTTGGTCACATCAGCTGTGAATCAACTTATGGATTTAAAGGAGGAGGCCAAGAACTATGAGGAAGGATATAAATTCTACAAATGAAAATGGATGACATGGAGGTGGATATGAATGGTTAGGTTGTGTGCGAGTGTAAAGCCGTGAATAGGGAAACGGAACGATCCTTGGATGTCATTGAGTCTGCTACAAGTCATCAGTTCCCAACACTGCTATCCATGAATCACTTTAACAAATGACAAGAGTGTATGTGCTCGTGTGTACATGACTGTGTGTGCCAGTTCAGAGAATACAAAAAGAAATGAAAGCTGCATTGAAGATTATAGGCATTGCTTTTATGCCATCCCTCTTTCCTTACAGTTTACCTTTTCCATGTGCACCCTCATCTAACTGTCTGTCAAATGCAAGATGTCTGGTGTTACAACAAGCAAAAATTTTAGAGAGTCTCATAGAATATATTGGGTATAGGGCTGTGATGGGCATCAATTAAACTAAAATTAATTCCCTGCCTGTCTTTATTCTGATTACTTTAACTTTGAGATTAATTTTTACCCTGGAAAAGTAGGGTCCTTGCTAGCAGATAAAAGTGAATTAAACAAAAAAAAAGAGGATCCTGCCTGTCTGGGAGATTACCACTTAAGACTTGCCGCAATTTGTAGTGAGTTTGCAATCAATGTTAACTTGTTCCTTTGTCGAAATAATTAGATAGCCCTTTGTAAGTTTGACCTCCAAACATGTCTGAACCCTGTAAAGGTCCCAAGCAGGTCTTTTTTTAAGGTCTGAAGAAATCCCTGAGGACTCCTTAATTGCTGAAATTACCAGTGGGAAAAATGACAGAGCTGGCATTATGCTTTTAATCACGGCATCGCCACAGCTCTTCTGAAACTTCTGAGAACTTATTGTTCTTTTCACATCACATGCAAATGTTTGCTGCTCATTTGGTCCACGCATGAGTATGTTAGTCTTTATTTTTAGTTTCATCTGGACAAAAAGAGAGAGAATAAATCAGTGTAAATATGGAAGCAGACAGATATATGTCAGAATTACAAGAGACAGTAATAAAGGTATGGGGACCATATCCCTGATGCCTCATACATATCAAATTTTCCATAATTATAATTGGTGCTATGACATTTCTTTTTGCAGTTTCAAAAATATGCTTATTGGTCATTCTTGGTGCATTGTTTATTATCATCATATTATCATTACATCCCCATCATTTGTAAAAAAGAATAAATACAGTGTCATATTATATGCTTATTATCAACACAAAATATCTAAGTGTGCTCAAATGCTAAGGTGTACTTATAAAAAAACATAAGCTCAGTGGACCCCATTTTTGCCTTAATTATTCAAAAAAAAGACTCATGAAAAAGGCTCAACGAGGTGCTGGAAAATTCCCGAGAGATTTTGGTCCATTTAGACATGATAGCATCACACAGGTTGCCCCGTTCCACCACATCCCAAAGGAATGGAGCTTTGAATGCCATTTGAGTACAGTGAACTCAGCGTCATATTCAAGAAACCAATTTGAGATGATTTGAGCTGTGTGACATGGTACAGTATCCTGCTGTAAGCAGCCATCAGATGATGGGTGCACTGTGGCCATAAAGGGATGGACAGCATTGTAGGTGTCAAAGGTGCAGACATTCTGTACTTCTACTGAAGTACAGATACCTTTGTTAATAAATACTCTGGTAAAGGTTGAAGTACTGATTCAACTTCTTTACTCAAATAAAAGCGAAAAAGTACAGGCTCTGAACTCTACTCAAAGTAAGAAAATAAAAGGAAGCTCTTTGGAGGGCATGTATACTAGCTACTTCTGTGCAAAACTAACTGAACCTCATGCTATAGCAATATAATAATAATACAATATTAGTACACAGGAATGCAAACTATTTCAATCTAAATTCTATTTCTAATGATGTGATTAATGTGCCCAGCTTGAACATTTGTTACTCAGAACACAAGCAAAGAAAAGAAAGAGAACTGATTTTTTTTAAAACTCTGTTTTCTGTTACCTGCATTGCAGAGGGTTGTAGTGGCCCAGCGTGGGGAAAACAATCACAACTCACAATAATTTCTTAGCCTCAGTTTCTTGTTCTTAGTCGACAGGAGTGGCACCCGGTGTGATCTGCTGCTGCAGCCCATCTGCTTCAAAGTTCAATGTGTGGCGCATTCAGAAATACTTTACTGCGTACCTTGCTTGTAACGAGTGGTTATTTGAGTTACTGTTGTGTTCCTGTGGGTTTGAATCACTCTGGCCATTCTCCTCTGGCTTCGGACATCAACAAGGCTCACTGGATATTTTCTCTATTTCAGACTGCTCCTTGTAAACCCTAGTGATTGTGGGAAAATCCCAGTAGATCAGCAGTTTGTGAAATGCTCAACCAGCCCATCTGGCACCAACAAGAATGCCACATTCAGAGTCACGTAAAATGAAGAAAGCTTTCCTTTACCTGCAAAAGGTATACCACACAGCCTTGACTAAGACACGCAGTGATGCAGACTTCAGAGCAGGTAGTCAGTGTTGAACAGCTAAAGAAATACAGTGCATGCTGTGGATGGGTAAAAAGAAATGACGTTCTGTTAAAAAGGCTGGACGCATCACCCGTCCCTAGATGATAATTCAGTGTCTAAAATGCTGTAGAAACGTCTGTCTGCTGCTGTTTTAAAGTCAGTGTCCTGAGACAGCATACGGATCAGTAGGCATGTGTTTGCACTCTGAGGAGAGGAGCTCTCCATGGTGCTACTGCTGCACAGACTGCTGCCCCTTGTAAAAACACTCAATGCTCCACAGTCAGTTGAGAGTTACTGCTCCACAGCCCTCTTGCAGTTTAGGCTGGAAGCATTCCCTGGTGTTGACAGCCTTGGTGCTCCCCACTAACATTTGACTCACTCACCGGTGCTCCAGTGCCTTGGAAAGCAACTTATTATTTTACCTTACATAGTCCTATAAAACCTGTTTTTGAACTCATCTGAGGGCAGAAATAGCCCAGGCAGAGGCCACAGCAGTGAGTTTAAAAGTCTGGTTATGAGATTTGGGAGTTTGTAAAGGCAGCAAGATAGATTCCGATTTAGAGCACAGAAGGGATGGAACTGTTTCCTGCCATAACCATATCATATTACTTAGAATACCCAGCCACAATGTTAAGAATTGATTCAGCAGGCACAGGAGACAGAAGACATTTACATGTAGTTCCAGCTCCCACTGGTTCTCCAAGTGACAATATTAAAATATTTACCTCATCGAGTCAGTAAAAGTCTTGTGATGACATACCAGTAGTTAATCTTAGCAAGCCAGCTGAGAACACACATCTATATTAAACAATTTTTGAATACTTTGAGTGAATTTCCTAAGCTTAAGCATTATGTGCCACTTTGGACGCAGGATACTTGGGAATACCAGAATAGGTGAGATTTTGAATATTTGACAAGTTGCACAAAGCCTTCAATGCACAGGGAATGCAAAAAATGTACAAGTCAGCAGGTTAATACCAGCAACCAGGGGCAGCGCTGGCACATTTTTGTTGAAATAAACAAATCATCAGTGGAGGAAAACACATTATATAGCTGTTAGTGGCAAATTGAGAGGTGAAACCCCCATCCAGTTGAAAACAAATTAAACTCACTGTGCATATAGTCCAGGGAGTCCAGCAAAATGTTCCATTTTTTCTGCATAGCGCTAACTTAATACAGATCATTAATTTGAACTTACATTAGTGAATTTAAATAGTCACTTTTACAGTTTTTCTCAGCAAGTTTTTGCTGTCCAATCTGTCACATCCGAACCAACATCAAAGCTGACTCAATATGGGAACCGCAAGAACTCCTTTAACAGATTTAAACCTCTAAGCTTCCTTCAAACATTTGCTTCCAGGGGAGAAAATCCCAAAAAAATAAATCTACATTGTTTTATTATTTTGCTTTATGCTATGTGAAGTATATAGTACATGCTATATTTAGTATTTAATGTATGTTATGAGCACATTAACATACATGTAGTAGATGTTTCTGAGTAGGAGTAAAGCCACATTTAATCAACTGGAAAGGGGTTGGTTTTGTGTACAAATTCAAGAATGATTTTTTCCCCAGTTTATTTTCCCCCCTGTTTTCTCTTCTTTCTATACAAAGGAGGCTCAACAGTGTTTGAGATCTGAAGAGGCTGCTGAATAATAACTGGAGTTTTCCTGCTTAATTTGTCTGCATCGCGTTCATTCTCGCTTCCTTCCTCTTTAGCTTCTCCTCTTCAGATTTCCTCTTGTTTCCTCTCAAAATGTGCAGACAGAGAAATATTTTTGATCTGTCTCATTTCCTGTCTCTCCTGTTCTGGCTCTATACTACTCTCCGTCTCCTACTTACATAAGGAAACAGACAATTGAGATAATCTGTTTCTCTCGGGTTCTCCCATTTGCGCTTTATAGTTTTTTTGTGCTTAATGGTTGCAGGGCTATCCTTATGCACTTTATGAGGTGAAAACGAATAAAAAAAAAAACACTTTGTCTTTCTGTTAATGGTATAGTTTTAAAAAACTATGGGAGGTAAGAATGTTTCTGGATTATTGAATTAAAATTCCCTAACCTTTAAGCATATTGTTATTCAAATGTGTGAGAGGGAACGAGATTCCTGCATTTCCTCTGGGCTCTGTTTTTAGTCTTTAGACCATCTAGCCCCTGATGGGAGACTTTGGCCAGTGACATTTTCAGACCTGATGTTGTAAGTAGTAAAGAGTGAAAAAAGTCCACATAGGAAGTCACGTGGTATTGTCACCATTTAAAATGTAGACACAAGGGTAGAATTAAGCCTGTGAGAGTGGATTTGAATCCTGTGTGTGGACTTATGTGGGATATATGGCCATATTTGTATAGCTTAGTGCATATACAGAGAGAGGGACAGGGAGAAGTCAGCCTACACAATGGCTGTTGGAGATGCACTTGTGTGAAGTCCTCCAAAAAGCAAGTAGAACATAGTCCAGCAGCAGTAACGCTGTTTTAGCTGACTGCTGATTGGTTGAAAAACTTGACTTGAACAGGAAAGAGAAAGACTGCAAAGTCACACATGAAGGAAAAGTGTGAAGAAAAAAAAACTTTCAAGATCAAAAAAAGCTTGTATGAGAAGCAGAAGCAATGGCTTCAGTGGACAGTCTGTATTGCTTTTAACATTCAGCTTCACCACATCACACATTCAGATTAAATGCAGCTTTAAAAATAGTAAAAGTAAATAAATAAAAAAATAAGACCGTTTCAATAGAATTTTGACTGAAGTCTAGTTCATAAGGCAATCTTCTTTTTTATCCCACAGCTACAAACAGCTACAATTCCCTGGAGCTGTAAACTGGGATATCTTCCTTTTTCTGGAAACATCTTTCCATATTTGTTTGTTGGTTGCTGGCAATCACATGGAGATTTTAGCAGGAGCAACCTGTTTGCAATTCACCAACAGTAGCAATAGCCTGCTACTGCTCGTCTACTTGGGAATACACATTTTTTCGTAGTGACTGGAGGTCGCCGGGGGTCATCAGTGGGTCTCTAGGCCTGTGCAAATTTTTAGTTAATCTTTTAAGGGAAACATTTGCCGCTTGAGATTTATATCACAGACGTACAGTAAGTACAAACCCAGTCATGGGACTTTTTTTAAGAATTAGTTGGCTTGTTTTCCCACCATATATTAGATGTTAGATTCAACTTATTGTCATTGTTCCCACAAGGCACACAACAAAATGATCGTTCCAGATCACTAACCAGAGACGAGCATCTGCGGTCATGCCAGAGACTGGCGCTACCGTTAAGCAATGTTGTTTAAGTGTCTTGCCCAAGGACAACGCAGCTACAAGGCTCGAACTTGCAACCCTCCATCTGCAAGGCGTGCGCCTACCCACTGCGCCACTGCCACTTTAGATGGTTTTCTGTAGATACTGACACAGACGCTGCATGTATTAGGCAAAATATTCAACCTTATCTAAATTTAAGGCACACTTTAACATAGAGCCTATCATTGTAATGCGTTGCACATCGTCATCAACACATTTACTCAAGTTCATGGCTGTAATGCAAAGTTTTTCCAATCTGAAAAATTCTAATGGTTTCTGAAAGCTGAGAAATTGGGTTTCACAGCCAACATGTGAGTATCATAGTAATTCCATGTTGTTAAAGGGTTTTAAATAAATCTACTGCAGCAACATCTGGAATACAGAGAGTGGCCTAAACAAAGATTAACAAATTTTTTTAACATATTTTTTTATTGTGCTTTTTCTTTTATATACAGACATAGCCACATCAACACTGCGATACAAACAAAGAAAAAGGGCACTCGAGTGGCTTAGTGATTAACTAATTTACAATTACAAGCCAACAGGATGGCCTGGTGTTCCACATAATTTTGACGCTTCCCCCTGGTGACAGTACACACGTACAACATGTCGATGTGGGCCTACAGAGTTCTGTAAAGGAAATATAGAATGCCAAGAACTGCCATACATGTGCTTGTTTAGTGAAAGGAGCTAATAACTAATAATAAATAATAAATTCTGGTATATTTTTTCTTTTCCCTTTCTCGACTCCTACCTGTACGCCAGTTCTACTATGTTTGTCTTTAAAATGTCCATAAATATACAGCTCCCCTGAGTCTGAGATGTCTTCAAAGGACATTTTTGCGGAACAAACACAATCACCTTACATTTACTTTAAAGTAATGGTAAACTAATTAAGTTGCGGAAATAAAAACAACATATTTTTGCCTTTCCCCCCTCTCTCTCTGCATTTCTTCTGACAGTATCCCTAAAAACAAAGATTAATGTTACAGTCACTGGCCTACATAGACACAACTTTTATGTTTCCTTGTCAAATGTCATCAGCTGTAACCTGTAAACACAGCTGCCTCAAAAGAATTCAAAAATCGTCTCAGTAATCACATAAAAAAGAGAGGCAGTGATGTTTGGTTTTCGGATGTTTCCTTTGCAGAAAGGCTACGATCCCGTTTCACAACCACAGCTTCTGGAGGCAGTGGCAGCAGGACGCTTTCCTTTTGATTCCACCAAGATTTTTTTCACATTGTCACAGAGCACAGGAGGTTTTAACAGCTTCTATTATCCAAGATCAGAGTGACAAACGTTAAATCAGTCTTTCACTTTCATTTGCCATTTAGAGGGTCAACGTTTTTTAAAAATGTGGCACCTCCACACAAAATGATGTGAAGCATGGAAATAAAATTCACCACGGAAACTCAATAACCTTGTTAGTGTGGCCTTGATGAAATAATGTTTTTGGGGGGTTTGGTGTAAAGTATGGTTAGAGTTTTTGGCTGCCGAAGAAAAACTTTAAAAGGTACTTTCAAAGAGAAATGTTTTTTGGTTTTAGGTTTTCATCAAAATGTAATTGGTAAATGTTAAAAAGAAACAGAATAGGCTTGTAAATAAAGTCCACCTTCCTTGCCCTCAATCTCCAACTAACCCAGTGATTTTAAACCAAACAAAAAACTTATTTCCCTTTTTTTTTTTTTTTAATTAACTGTGAAACTGCCTCTAAAAATCCAGCCAATGTTTAAAGAAAAAATAAATCCAGAATGGCACAACATAGCTACTTCAGTCTGTTTCTACACTGAGACACACACACACAAACTGGGTTTGTGTGCTGAGGTGGAGATAACTTTCTTCACTGCCTTTAGTCACAATGAAAAAGCTGCTACTAATTCCCATTCTTTGGAACCATTTCTCAACCAATTATTTCAAAGAAAAGGAAAGTCGAGATGAATTCAACAGAAAACCCGGATTTTAGTGTGCCATTAGCCAAAATAAGGATGTTTTCTCAGTATGGTAGTGGTGGGACATTTGAAATTGACAATATTAGCCATAATCTATTAAGAAACGGTTACTCATCATATCCTCTGACACGAGCCAACTCATTTTTTGAAAAGGGATTCTCAAAACCTGCAGGCTGCTTTGTACAATAGAAATATAAACATGTTTTTGAATGGAAACAACCAAAGAGCTTAATCAGACACAGTGGTAATGGTGCAGAAAAGTTCACTGCAGCCTGGGAATTAAACTGCATGCTGCACGTCTTCTCTTTATTATTCAAATAATCACTCAGTGACTGATGTATTCATCCCATTTTTCAGTTGAGACTGAAACTGCAGGAAAGGTTGCTAGACACAGTTAGCTAACTGCTTATTAGTGGCGAAATAAGGATTTGGACACATAACTAAACTTACAATAGAGTAGCATATATAAATGTTTTAAGTTTTTCTTTTCTTGCTTCTTGAAACAGAACAGTGGTATCCTCATTTCTAATCACATCCACACCTCAGGTCTTTCAGCTGGAGAAGCATTGGTCTATATGCTTAACACCAAATCTTTTTATACATCAGAAAAAAGACACCCGGAACCACGCTGGCATGAGTGAATGGCACACTTTCACAAGATTCCTCCTTTAACAAGGGGTACATCTATTCATCATGAACATAATCCTTTTTCACAGTAGAGGTACACTTGTGCAGATTAAGGATGCAATGTATAGCATACATTACTTTATAAGGTTGGTATTGCTGCTGTTTCACGACTAATTCAGATTCTAAGCAGTACTCCTTTTGATCTTTAGCCCAACTGTCCTCCCACATTCCTGTGCTAAATGGACATTGCTGCTACTGGTGTCTTAAATCTGCTGCAGCAGGGTGGCTGGAGCTCAGGCCGTACAGTGCTTTGTCTACCAGTTGGAAGGTCAGTGGATCGATCCCTGACTCCTCAGTTGTGCCTATGTGTGAATGTTAGAAAGTTCTAAGGCATTGATAAAAGTGCTGCATGAGTATGTGCGCGATTGGGGGAATGAGATTTGTACTAAGAAAGTGCTTCTAGTGCTCAACTGCGTAGAAAGACCCTACATAAATACCAGTCCATGTACTCCAACCATCAACCTGCATGATGATCTCTTGGAGAAACTACACAATCTCAGCTTACTTTGGGGAACAGGCTAAAATCTATACAGTAGCTCTTGAACATGTAGGTTCTCAGTCTTCCAGATTATGGTATAGCTCTTAAATGGTCTCCATCATTTTGTTAACGGTTTTATTTATTTGTACAGAAAAATACACCTCAGCAGCTCAATTTCATGTGGGTCAACCTCTCATGTTTAAGCTCAAATTGGATAGCAGGCTCAGGAGACCGACAGCAATTTTACAGATATTATTGTAAAATAAGAGTGAAGGTCAGTGGGTCAGGAGGGAGGTTTCTCTACTAGGAATGCAACCAGAAACTCTGTCAGAGATGGGGGGAGATGTCAGATGTGGCCAAGGTGGGTATGAAAAAATCTTGCACTAGTTGTAGCTAGATTCAGAGACCTTACTTGTTGGTTTACTGGGCTTGAGTTTCGGAGGGGTAACCGGCGAGCAGGTGGAGTTCCAGAGAGGCTGAGTGTAACAGTGGAGAGTGGGCAAGCAGATGAGTTACTGGCAAGTGTTTTACCTTTGCAGGAACAATGACTTACTGGATGGCTCAGGTAAGAGTGGCTGGCAGTATCTGTGAAACTCCTCATAACAACAGGAATCCAAGAGAGCAAGTTTAATGAATTGGCTCTGAGTGGGAAACTAAGGAAGGGATGGGAAAACAGTGCATATATTGTGTTATATTGTGTGTTTTTTCAGAGGCAAACATATTCTTCCAGTCAAATTTTCTGTTTTTATACATTTCCCTCATGTCCATTCCAATAGTTTTAGCAATCTTCCTCCAGGCATTCGCTGACATTTTAGAGTCCTTGAGGTGATGATTGATAGTCTCTCACTGATAAACTCAAAAACTTTGAAAAGTAGCTGGAAATGCACATAATGAATGAACACTACATAGGTATAAATTCCCTTTGAGAAGGAAGAAGAAGAGGTGGCGATTATAATGCTCAAAAGAGCTATTTGTGATCTCTAAACTAAAAATAACTTATGGCTGACACATTTCAATAGTATTTAGCTAATTCATTCTAATAGAATTCTATTGGGGCCCAGAGGGTTAAAGTAGATGCCATGCTGCCTCTCTTTTTGTTTAGGTCAGGCAGCATTTGCTTTCATAATGAAGAAATGGTTTTATTGATTGCATCTGTAAACACACACATTGCTCTAAAATGCTTGCATATTTGATTTATTTACTCCATCAATCTAATCTGTCTATATCACTACAAAATTAATGAGCATGATTTGTGTTCAGTGGTTACACTGAACCTTAAAACCTTTAGTTCTGTTTAAGAATAGCAATTTCTCTGTCATGTGTTGCTGTGTAGCAGGTAAGTTGTGGACCCAAATGCAGGACTTGGAGAACAGAATAAACTTAAGGTCAGCTTTATTGCTGGAACTCAGAGGGTGAAAAAAATAAAAAAAACAGGTAAGGCTGGAGCCAGAAATGCCAAAACACAGAAACATAAATGAAACCACAGAGCTAGAGAACACACAGCATGAGGGAGGACATGACAAGGAGCTGAGGACAGAGGACATAGCTGGGGAAAACAAGACACAGGTAAACAGAATCTAACAAGACTAGGGGAAGCATACTGAACACAATGCACACAAGACACGAGACTACCAAAATAAAACAGGAAGTAACAAAACAATAAGACAATAACTAACATAAGAACTTGACACAAAAGGGAAGGGAAAGAAAAAATAATGAGACTAAACCACATAAACTCAAGCAGAAAGCTACCTGAGAATAATTAACTGAAACTCGAGGATTAAATTACAAACAAGAAACTAGAAAGTCCTGCACATAATCCAAAACATAATTGCAAAAACACAGGAAATCAGATATTTGTCATGATGCTGTGTTCTTGTTGCCGTGGCGGGCTCTCTCTCTCTCTTACTTTTCCAGGAGGCAGGCGTTTTGGAGTTTCTCCGCCTCGCTGAGGCAGGAAAGGAGGTCGAAGCTGGAAAGCCTTGCACACCTGATTCTTGTCATGTGGCAATCAACCCTCTAGCCCTTTGAGACCTATAATAGAACAAGTCCATCCGACCATATCGTTACAGTTATACATGCTGTAGTGTCATTGTGTGGAATATTTCAACTCACTATACATCAACAGAACCTTCAGAACCCTAATTATAATAATATGGATAAACTTAATCCATAGTAACTACATACTGTAGCTAAAGAGTGAACTAACTGAAACTAAACTGAAAACCATTTTCTGTATCTGAATATTATGCTAGATATAGAAATACCATAGCTGTACATGCTAATGCAGGTGATAAAGCGCATGGACTATGATTTCTTTGTTGGCGCTTTCTACGTGATTTTTGCAAACCCATTAGAGGAAGGATACAGCACTCTGGGACATGTTGAATGCATAATATGTAATTTTGAATCCATCTTGTTTTATATGCAAAAGACTTATTTCTCTATTGTATGTGGTTGGAATTTTACTGGCATTTAAAAGCAGTTGGCAGTCGGGAGCACCGGCACTCCAACAGGTCCCAGTCTAATCCCTTGGCTTTTGCCAGAGAATCAGCAAACATGCAGTCATCCCATGACCAAGAGAAGTCTTGTGCATTCGCTCATGTCTCTGCCTTTGTTTAGTGCACATTGTCCATTTTGTAGCTTCAGCTGTAGGCTCAGACAGTATTAGAAAAACTCTTAAGACCAAAGAATAACAAAATCAAAAAGACCCAGTGTTGGAAAATGAACTTTTATTATGGTTTCCTATGAGTTTTCATATCTAATGTTTTCATAAGTTGTTTCTATATAGATATTACTGTAGTTTCCTTTATTCTGATGGGTATGTTGGTAATACTTTTAAAGGAGCTTTCAAAGGAACTGCAAACACACACACACAAACACATCCCCCACAGCATACAGAAACAGACACGCACACACAGACACACGCATGGGTACACAAACGCGCACACATGTAAGTCACGCACGCCATACGCATACACGTAAGCACACATTCATATATGGTAAACGATAGGAATGTTGCTGACTGTATGTTGTAACTGGAGGTTTGTGGCCTTACCTGATTTTTATTGTATGCATGTGAGAATAAAGGCTGCGGGAGGCAGCGGCTCGGGGTAGATCCCTCCTTTGTATCCTGAGGGACGCAGAGGACGGCTTCCCTTGCAAGTAAAATAAGAGTTGTGCGTTTGTACCTTATTTTTAAAATGATCTGAACCTATCACCCAGGACCATGAAATTCTCACTTTCTAAACTTGACACATTCTAAACCTAACAATGTGTGCCACAGGTTACAATCCCCTTTTATTTTACATCCTAATTTTTGGACTTGTGATGGACCCTCTTGCTAAATTTGAAGAATGCTGTAATTGAAACCATGCTAAAATTTCCTGCAAAGAAAACAGCATGCACCAGTAGCTCAGAAATGTGGAGAGTTTTACACCTATAGATTGAACACGCAGGAGTAAAATTAAGCAACCTACACATTAATGCAAACACACATAGCATCACACCCAAATCACAGAAACTAAAGC
>VUQK01028101.1:40117-73667 GCA_015106715.1 Bujurquina vittata | reverse complement strand
AAAAGATCCATAGGAGAAAGAGCAGAAAGAAGCAGAGAGGGGGGAAGAGTATTTACACCGTAGTGTGTGTTTTTGTGTGTGTGTGTGTGTGTGTGTGTGTGTACGAGGAGATATTTGCGGGTCTGATTGAGAAAGAAAGAGAGATCAAAGCTTTTACAGAAAACAAAATGATTAACTTAATATTGTTACACCTGCAAATGCAAGCACAACTTTTCATTAAAAAAAAGAAAAAGGAAGAATGAAGCATAATTGTTCCCCATCTTCAGGGATTACTGAATGATTTTACATCTGGTTTACTAAAATCATCACTTGTTTGCTACACACTGTCTGTGTTATAGGAAAAACTACTGGGGGGAAAAAAGAGCGATATTCATTACTGTGATTGGGTTGGCTGAGGGAATTAGAGATGTTGTAATGCCCTGGCAACACACACTTAGATCCTGAGTTGAGTGACTTGCCAAATCTCTGGGTAGCAACACGGGAGGGAGAGAGAGAGAGCGAGAGACTGTAGGGAAAAATGCAGCACATTTGTAAAAAAGGTCTTCACGTACCAAAACATTTCAATTACCATTCTGCTCTCCCCGTCACCCAATAGACTCTTAGACACAAACACATTTGAAAAACCAGTGCCATTTATTCCATTCATTCTCTCTCTGACACAACACAGAAATTAAAATGTTCATGGCAAGAGATAAATGGCACATTGAAAGACCGGATGAATAGAGGCAAGCAAGAAGAGGCAGCCTTGACTCGGTAAGCTTGCATGGAGCTGCACCCTGAACTTTTCTAATAAAGCTGCTTTGTCTGCCAAACAGCTTCTGTTAAGAATGTTTGGAAGGTACTGTATTCCTGTTTTCATCACAGTGGAAATGGTGAAAATGTGTAGTATTTATTAATAACAAAAAAGCAGAGGAATTTATCTTGTTCACATGTCAGGAAGTATCAAAACACAACAAAAGCCAGACACAATAAGTCATTGATTACTGCAAGAAGGGAAAAATACAAAGGTTATACAGTGTAACCCTCGCTGTGTGCCAAAGTCTTATTCGTATACTATAGAATTGTAGCTTTTGAATGTCAATCTGCACGCAAGTTGTCACTGTGTGAAGTTACACTGTTTCACAGAGAACAGTTTGCAGATGTTTTATTTATTATATACTAATAATGATTATTGCAACCCATTATCACATGTAGTCAGGACAATTTTTCTGTAGATTCAACAAAGTCTAGATATTAATCGTGGCTCTTTTTTTATTGTTAATGGTTAATAACAACAGTGGTCCGATTCTCATAACATTTGGTGTAATGTGTGCTTACATCCAAAACCAATCGCTGGCAGAAATAAGCACAGTGGAAATAGAAGACATATAACGCAGATTGATGGCTCTGAATTCCCTTGAGACTTTCGTTTTAGCTTCCAGTAAACAAACATCTGTTTTGTGTGTCTGTGTCCAACACATTGTTCAATAAAGTTATTAGTGGGTTTCGTAGCTGATTCCATCTGTTGACTGTCAGCTGATGCAATAGGAGGCAACTGCTGAGAATTAGCTCTCCTACTGTCTGCAAATCTGGTCTCTATCCAGCAGCTCGCTCGCTTTCTGTCCCTGTGCGCGCACAAACAAACGCACACAGCTCTTTGTCTAGCTATCTTTGTGAGGACATTCCCCAACGCAATCCCAACCTCTTCAGTCCAACTCTTACTCAATTCTAAATAGTGTGATAAAGTAAGAAAGAGTGTGTGCTCCTTCTTTTCTAACCTGGTTACAAAAAAATAGATTTCATCCTAGCCCTTGATGAACAGTTATTAACCTATTTGAAGAACTGGGTGTGCTTAGATGCTCCCTTTGTCCCTCCTGCTGACTAATTTATCTTCCACGTGGACGGCACTAACAGTTCAGGGTACACTATGGCTCAAAAGTGGCACATGGTGAGGGCAAGCCGGGTCAAAATAAGACAAACGGGCATGCGCGCACACATGCACGCACAAAAGAGGATGGCAGACGGGACAAGGGTGGTGCATCTGCTCTTTAATTAAAATAAGAGGGGGGCCCACAGACAAGTCCTTAATCAGAATGTACACACACACAAACACACACACACAAAATTGCCATTGCAAACTAAAGAAACAATGAACAGTGAAGGAAAGGCAAAAACACTTAAAGAAGGCCAGAATTAAAGAACATTAATCAGTAGTTCAACTAAAGAGCATTTATTTAAATTAACAGCATTTAAAATATTTAAGGCTGGCTTTACCTTTGGTTCAAAAGTATTTGGACAAAGACACTTTTGTTCTTTGTACTCTGTTGGGTTGACGTCATTGAAGAATATCCCATTTTTTTGTGTGAGCAGAGAGTATAGACCTGTGACCTCCTGAGTCCATCCTGCTACTTCTATCTGCAGTCACATCACCAATAAACACTGGTGACCCAGATCCACTGGCACCTATGCATGCACCTATGCATGCCCATACAGTACCGTAGCATTGCCTTCACCAAGTTGGACAGATGATGTTGTAAGTTTTGGATTATGAAATATTCCTTTCCTTCTCCACGTCATTCTGGTACAAGTTAAAGCAGGACATTTAAAAAATCTAGAGCAAAACACAGTGCAGGCACAAAGCAACACGCTTGCCAAAGCTACAAAAGAAAGCTGGCAAAAAAAGCGGACTGTGAATGCATTAGTTATTAGGCTTATCAATATGACCACATTATCATAAAGGCTCGTGCCAATCTAGTTATAATTACAATAGTGTGTTTATTAGTGTGGGGCTTGTTAAACAGTCTGGGAAGCAAGTAAGAAACAAATTAAAAAGAAATACACAAACAGGTGAGCGAGCGGCTTCATTGCTGTCTGTCTGTTGATTATGTCATACGCTGAAAATACATGCAGAGCAAGATTTCTTCAGGCCAGTAGGAAAAAACAAGCAAGGAATTGTGTTGCCTCTGCAGACGGTCTGCATCTCTTATTGCTGCTCACCAGGGAAGGTCAAAGGGTTTAGACCGTCTCTAAAAACTAGACCCCTAGAGAGACCCCTGGAAACTCCCCTTATTAACCACACACTGAACTCCATGGGATCTATGGAGAGACTATTTTCTGTAGAACGGGTTGGACAGTATGCAGCTGTTGTATGAATGCTCGAGAGCAGATTAGGAGAACCAGAGTTAAACACGAAGCTCACTCCTCCTGTTTTATAGAACAGATCTCTCTGCTCATGAGAGAATCTCAGGAGGAGGATGAAATCATTCGAGACATGCTGGTGTGTGACAACGCTGCTTAAAAATTCTCTCCCTGACAAATGCATGAACAGAACACAGGAATGTGACATCTTCAGCTGTTCTGCCTGCAGTAAACTGGCTGGTATTTTAATGAATGGTCCAGTGGGTTTATTTGTAGCAAACTTCTCCATCAGGGGCCTGTGCCGTGATGTAGTACTTGGAGCTTAGCGAGATAACTGCAGCTCTGACCTTGTTTTTTCAGGGTCCTGAGGGTGGTTCGCTTTCTAAATGGATTTGGGAACTAATGCTGCACACGTATGTTCGAGATAAGAGACCAACACATACAAAACCACCACCTACTGACTGGTCAGTTCCCTGGAAAATAGCGTCACCGTACTGGGAAGACCTTGATGTGCAGATAATGAGTCTTGCTGACCACTGAAAGTGTTTAAAGCACACAAACTCTCATGTGGCATGTTTTAATACTAAACAGAGCCCTTTTCTTTCTATCACACACACTCACATACTGCTTTAGCTGAAGCAGTTGTGTTACGTTTATCCTATATTGTGTTTTTAACCTCTCCAGTTTTTTGTAATATCATATTCTGACCTTCTTTTGTAAAATAAGCCATTTCACTGCCAGTAGACATGCCCTTGTGTGCAATGTAATAAATACAGCCTCAGCGCTAGTTTGGGAAATCCTGGGTTGACATATTGGGTTAATGACCACCTTTATGTGACCACCTGCATATAACAGCTCATCAGTGTTAGGGTAAGGAAAATAAGAAAGCTATCCTCGGTAAGCTGAAATTCCTTCATTCAACAGACCTCCAAAGACCCCCAAAGCCTACTTTACTGCAGAGAGCCTCTCATCAGCAGCAGCAGCAAAGAGCAGAAGAGATAAGGACCAGACCATAATATCACCAAGACTGTTGGTAAGTTTATGGCAAAAACCTGTTTTAAATTGTATTTTAAATCATGTCCACAGTCCTGTCACTGTATGCACTCCTAAATGTTGGTGGGTTATGAAATTAGGAAACAAAATCTACTGTTACTGGTCTGGTACGCTGCAGTAATCTAAGAGAAAAGGAGAAATGTTCACGTCTCAGTGAGCCAATATGAAAAAGGGGTTACTGCACTCATAAATATGCATTGATTAGTGTGTAATTACGTCTTTTGACAAATTGATGCATTCTCATGAACTTAGAATTCATCCATTAAAAATACATAGGATTTGGCGCCTTGTGAAAGCTGCCGTTGCCCCGCCATCGTGGATACAGTGGCTGTGATGGACATCGTCTTTCCGCCTAATCGCCTTTTATGTATGTGGTTAGAGACCGACCAGATACATGCACCAAAGGCAGAACTCAGGGTTCGCTTGGAGGCACATTTTAATTCATGTCGGCACCTTCAGACTCGAGATAGGAAGGTTCATACCTATGTTTTATCATCAGAGAAGGGGTCCCCTTCACCAAGGAAGAGACAACCCAACTGACATCTGGATAAAAATGCCATCCTCTTCCTCCTCACCTCAAGCCTCATCTGCTGCACTAAAGTCAGGGCTCTAACACACGAAAATGTGCATAAACATGTTCATTTATTTATCTCACCAGGCATATTGACAGCTTAGGTGAACAGTGGACTGACTGTCTACATTCACTACAGATGAATAGCAGCCAGAGTTTTTGCGTTGACTTGGGTGAAGACATAAACTACTGCAAAAAATGTATATTTCTGCTTTTTACTCCTGATATATTGCTAACTGTTGATAGAAACATGCTGGCCGGCTGCAGCCGTTATGGGACGCAGTCTAAATCTAATGTTTTTAATCTCACTTGGCTGACTAAAACACGTTTGTCCTGCAGAGTGTAGCTAGGGATTGTGCACCTAAATTGGAAGCGGTAGGAAATCAGAATTCAGTTGACTGCAATCTGCCATTTGATCACCTACTGACGTCTAGTGGTGAGATTATACATACTATACCTTTAAGATAATTTCAGGACCATGTGAGACTGCAGTCATTTTTATGCTTATTAAGTATTTCACTTTATGTATAAAAGACACCGGCAAAAATAATGTCTTTATTTAAAAAAAACACAAAATATGTACTACATAGTGTACAAAAAGTTTCTTCAATAGTTTATTAAAACCTCATTTTAATCACTGACTAGTAAAAAAGGCAAATCCATAAATGTATTCCACATGAATGCATGTTTCACCACAGAAGTGTGTTCAAACTGAGTGTGCAACTGAATCTATAGGGTCGCTCTGGGGAATGTCTCTCTGGAATAGTCAAACAGAGTGAGCAGGACTCCATATATCCACCGTAACTAACAGGATTAAACCTGACTGGGTAGGGAGACTGATAAAAAAAAAAGAGGAGGGGGGAGGTGAAGAGAGAGTAAGTGGAAGAAATCAGGTTCTCCTCTTTCACAGTGAAGGGAGAAAGAGAGGAGGAGGAGAATGAAGTTATGAGCATCAAAAAGAAGCGGGTAGGAGGAGGAGGATCAGAAAAGAGTGATCAGTGCGATGGTGGGGAAAGCAGTGCACACATATTTATACATTAAAAATCATTTTGTGTTTACCTGTGTGAGTGTTTCCACCACGGATGAGTGGTGCTGCTTCCATCAGCTCTGCAGGGCATATATTCACCTAACCTGTCCCAGGGCAATTTAAGAGCAATTTAGAAATGTTTTCACACTTTAATGCTCTCTCTCACGCACACACACACACACACACACACACACACACACACAGACACAGAGCCATGTAGTGCAGGGAGCATAAAATCAGAAAGCACAGGTCAGCAAGATCTGATGTTATTAATCAAGCAGCATTTAATATTATATTAATATTTAGCAGTATTAATCAACTTTGGTGAGGGACACAGAGAGAGAGAGAGCGAAATAAAACCTGCTTGTGGACCATCCCACGCTGAGTAAAATATGTTTTCCATAAGGTTGTCTTTTGCAAAGTGCGAGCCTGCTCTGCTGGGTTTTTACATTAAAACCTTGCAAGAAGTCATTCACCACTAGCACTGCAATTTCATTTAACTAAATAATAAGTCAGCATGTTATATTATTCAATACTATTCCAATTTCCTCTGGAGGCTACCACAAGTGTTTAAATCATGTTCCTAGCTATAAAAAATGTTGCACCAAGACATGAAAAAAAAATCTGATTTGCTTACTAATGCATCTGAAAGCAGTAACTATATTGCAGTGCCATGAGTGAGAGGGGTGTAGCAGATAGAAAAATTTAAATAAATGATCACATGACAATCAGACCGCATGCTTTTTCAGGGTGAAGTATATTAGGAGAGTTGTTGGAACCTCCCAACAAATCGCAATCAACAAAATCAAGAGGTTTTGTGAGTTTATTTAAATGATAAAACCGAGAGGGGTACACTAGCCAATATAGTTTATTTTCCATAATCAAGAAGGTTTTCCTACACATGCAATGTGTATATTTATGGTGCTGAACGCTCAAGAGTTTTTGAGTATGTCCTTCAAAGCACCTTCCTAACACCACCAGTGTAACATTCACTCTGCCAAAGAGCCTTACAGGTTAGAGGAGAGGGCTTAAACTCTTTCAGATCTTGAGGACAGTTAAAAAAAAATGTAGCTGAAAATGAATGAGCATGGCTCTGCCAACAGTGTGACCTGGATAACCTTGCTCGAGTCCCAAGTCTACATAAAGCGAAAAGAGTATGTGCATGGAGAGGAGCTGCAGCAATTTCTGCTCGCTGCTCAAAGCAGCCTGTAATCACTCTGCTCCCAGCTGCTCTGGGATTTCTATCTGCCCATGCAGAGAGAAAACCTGTTCGCTTTGTAACAGGTTTGGCTCATCTTATCTCCACAACAGTGACAAAGTGTGAATCCTGCCCCGCAGTTGCACCCTGGGCTGCTAGAATGTGTTCTTTGCATTCAGACACAATGTGAAGTGAAAGAGGTGGTATGGATGTATACAAAGTGAAAATGCAAATTCACTTTTGTGAGCAACAACACATCTGCTCAAGCCGAAACTTTATTTAAGAGAAAACTTTGCAGTTATCCAGAGTCAGACACTTCCCTGCATGTGCAGAGGCAGCAGCAAACAGCCGCAGGCCAGGAGAAAAAGAAGTGAATCAGTTTGACTTCCTGCTTTGTCTGGACTGCTGCACATACACAGACAAGCTATCGCACACATCCATGCGCTGTTTTAATGGATGACAAAAATTCATGTCAAGTCACACAAATAGATGCTTAAGACTCTTTGCAAATATATGCGGCTACAGCGACACATCCACAGGTCTCAAACCTAAATCCAGCCTTACAATCAGATCCTGAGAAGAGAAAAAAACCACAGAGGTCAAGCCACAGCTTGACCTCTGTGACCTCTGTGACTGTGACTCTGTGCTATGAATCTGCAATCCCGTTGCTTTTGAAATGGTTGCTTTGAAGACGGGGAGCAGGTCTGCAACCGCTCAGTCAGCTGCTGCCTTCAAAACCTCTTTGGTGCTGAAGACGGTGATAAAATGGCAATACGATGGAATCAGTTTGCCATCGGCTTGTGATTGAATTGGGTCAAGACGGCAATTACATGAAATCTGTTTGTGATAATACAGTGATTAACTGTGATAAACCTGGAAAATCCCAAATCTGTTGCTGTCTGTCACCAATCTGTTGCCGTCTACATACACAGGAATTCAGATTAGAGCCCAGCCTAACCCTCACAGATCTGAAACTGAAATTCCCAAAGTTGCTGTAGGATGCCAGTTTAACTGCAAAGTGACACAGGCACTTTGCATCTGTCTCCATCCATTAGACAGAAAATGTCTGCAAGCCTTCACCAATCTGTCTGGAAAGGCCTGCAGTCAGTGCGAGTCAGACTGTGATCATTTGGTTGCCTCCCATCAGGGTGTGCAGAGGCTGAGGGTGATGCGCCCTCAACCTCTTGGTGACCACTCGGTTATGGCAGCTTCCTGCAACCAGTCGCTGAATGTGAAAAAACAAAATTCAATAACCACACAACCACCAATTTTTCATAGTTGAAAGGAGGTTGTAGCACTTTTACAAAAAAAATCTCTAGTGTGACAAAACCACTAATGTGTGATTGTTATCTTTTTTATGATATCATGACAAACTCTGGAGCGCTGCCTTGAGTGAGTGAGTGTCGACCTCATGCCAGAGAGTTGCTGGAGCGGTTCCTGTTCAGTCAAAGAAGTCTCACATAAATCAAGTGAAATATTCCTTTAAGTTTTCTTCCTTTCTTTTTTTCCCCCAATTACAGTTTAAGTGCCCTTGGGCAAGGTGTCTCGCCTTCAGGTCAAGTGAAGCAGCTGTGAGGACACCAGCTGCACTTCGTAGTTCCCAGCTGTTAATGTGTGCCAGTGTAACAGAAACGAGTGTGCTCCAATAACGGGTGATACCCTATAAACACTGATGACTGATACAGACACAGAGATTATATAGCGCGTGTAGCCTGCACAGAAATGTGGAAGGAATCGGAGAGAGGGACTGGAAAGTGGAGATACTATTATAATGGGAATAAATCATGCTACACTCTGGGGCGCGAAAATGAAACCTGACATGGGCCATAAATCTTCTGGGATGTAAATAAAGCAGGATCCAGAAATTAGATATTAGAACTTCAATATCCAATGACACCAACTCTAAAAGGCTTCTCTTTTTTTATCTAAGGAGAAAATATTATACAAATAACTAACATGTTCCAAGAAAGAGGAAGGAAAAAAGAAAGATTTGGAGAGCGCAAAGGAAAAGAGCAGAAAGAGAGATTAATGCAAACAGTAGACAGCATGAGAGAGAGAGAGACTGGGATTATGAGTACTTTTCTTTTGCAGCCTCATCACAAACAAATAAGCCGATCGTCGAGACCCAGCCAGGCAATTAATATTCAAGGAATTAGTTTTCTTTTTTAAAAAAGGAGGGGAGAGGAGATTTAGATTCTTTTCCTCCCTTTGCTGCATGAAGATCCTTTTTGCAAGCTTAGGCTTTAAACAGCTTGAAATCACTTTGACAGCCTGCTCTATCTCATGGAATACACACACACACACACACACACTACAGGGAATTTTAATTTTCAACCTGTGAAATTGTAATTGCCTCTCGTGTAAGAGGCAAAGGATTGTGGGAAGGCACTCCCATGTATCCGCTCTGACAGCCTGACTTCTTTATTTTACCATCATTACCCATTTATTGGTAAATTTCCATTTTGAACTTGTTTTGGTTTTTTGTTGATTTTTTTCTCCCTTATCTTTTATTTTCCACTCCCCTTTCGCCTCTATCGTTTCCTTCACTCTCCTGCGCTCAGATCTGTTTCACAGCGACGAGGCGAGCGTGGCAGAGCTGACATTAAATTAACTGGAGCTGTCAACGACAGAAGGAGGGTGGCTGGGAAAAGAAGAGAACATGAACAGAGCAGGGAGGATGAGCATAAAGAGGAAATGAACAAAAGAGAAAGAAGAGTGATAAAGAGAGAGAGAAAAAGCACAAGGTTACAGAAGAATGTGACGAAAATGTCTTAAGGGAACTTGAATGCCATTATTGTTTTTCCTTTTCTGTTCACTTTGTGTTTCTGACTCCTCTCGCTGCGAGGCTGGCCTGCGAATGACTTCTCAACTCCGTACGTGTGATTGTTGTTTTGCAGACCGCCTGCCTTGCAAACTGTCAGCAAAAGCTATGTTCAACTCAGGGGGAAAAAAAACAACTTCAAAATATGGCATGAAAGGCTTGCATGTGCATTTAATTAGCTGTGATATTAAGTCATTTCCAACCTGTCAGTGCTCTACTCCCTCAACCCAGACACTCACACTATGAGGTGAAGAGGTGCCTATTAAATAAGCGCTCCCTCTTATCAGAGCCTAACAAAGAAACTAGTTTAGGTGTATGAATATGTTTGGGTATGATTTGAGTTTGTCATGTGTTGTAAGTGCACTGACCGGCTCTCATGGGGGAAAGGCGAGCTCCCCTACTTTTTTTTCCTCACACAAGTCAGCATTGCATGAATTCTGTTCAATTCAGTTCAGTTTTATTTATATAGCACCAATTCAGTACAACAGTCGGCTCAAGGGGCTTTGCATTGTACATTATAGACCCTACAACATTAGAAAGAAACCCCAATAATCAGACAGTTCATAGAAGTATGACAGAGAAAAGGAATAAAAATGGAAGAGATGAAGAGGAGGTGGCGATATAGAAAAAAAAAGGTAAATGGGGAGTGAGGACCTGCTGTAGAGTGAGCTCACATACTGTGTTTCTCTCAAAGAAATTAAAGAGGACCTATTATATATATACTAGAGTAGTTTTGCATAATTCAGAGCAGGAAAATATCCTTTTTTTTTTTTTTCCTTTTACTGGATCTCGGAATAAAAGAATTAACCAGCGGGTGGGTAGAGGGTCTGTGCCTGGGCTGACCACATCAGGGATATCTGCTCTCACTGATGGGATGCAGAGCTAAGAGCAGAAATGGAGCTAAGAGCTAAGAGCCTCTGAAATGGAGCGTTTAGAGCAGCCTGATGGGATTACTTATACTTATAAAGAAGAGAAATAGTGTACACTTGTCAAGTTGTTCAGACACAGTGAGGGAATCTTTAGTTTCTGGTCTTCCAGTGAGGGCGAAAACTTGCAGTCTGTTCTGCAGCAGCCGCTTGAGTCATCGCCTGGAGGATGTGTTTATAACGGGATGGAGAAACCAGTCATGCTTGGATCTCTGGACCTTTATATCGATCTGCAGGGTATACAATTTTCTGCTATCGCTTTATTCAAGTAAATATTTCTGTTTTTCCAATCGGTTTGAGAACGGTTTCAATTTTCCATGTAAATTGAGTTCAATTTCATGTAAATTTAATTGCTTGGACTTGACCAGTTCTTGACCTCTCCAGCACTCGCTCTGACACTTTGTCCATTATGCAAATGGAAACAAAAGCAATAAGCAGCGTAATATGTACAATTATTCTGGCAGCGCCTTCTTACAGTTTCACTCTGAGGAGTTGCCATTAGGCACACATCTTGTTTACGTCGGCAGACTCGAGTGTAAAGTGCATATATGTCTTCTAAACTCTTCTTAAATCGTCCTTAATTCAGAATTCTTCTTTCAAGCATGTGAGAAGATTGCCAGTAAACGCTAACAATGTAGTTATGTAAATGAGCATTGTTTCATACGTGGACAACACCACAGGAACACTTCACCATGGCAACAAACCAGCCCTCAGGAGTCTCAGGCAATATACAGTTATTTCCATGACAACATCATTAAAAGTTTCTTGGAAGCCAAGTGAAGTACTCTAATCAAACATTAGCGAGAGGAAAACAGCCACGAGACCTCAAGGTGATCTCTTTCTCTCTCTCTCTCTCTCTCTCTTTTTTCAAATTCCTGTTTAAAAAGATATTATGCACATTCCTGCTGTTTGATGAAAAATATTCAACTCAGATGGTTCATTAAACTAAAACCTGCTAAATGTGGCACATTACCGTAATTAGCAAAGTTTCCTCAGAGTTACTTTTTTGACCCTTTCCATGGTAAAAGTGAGCTGTAAGCCTGCCAAGATCTACAGCATAGCTCTTATCTGAGTAAACTTATCTGAGTCAAGTGCTCTCTCAGAAGGGAAAAAAGCAACCATGAGCAGTCCAGCAGTTCAGTGAAAAGCTTTTCATTAAGTGTCCAGTAGCTGGAACAAGTTCAACATGAATGACATCATAAACTCTTGAGTAAAACTTCTTAAACTGACAGGACTTCAAGATGAGAGATTTTTTTTTTTATCTACAAGATTTCACAATTATGCAAATGAGTTCAGGATGACTTAACAAAACATGCTTTCTTTTTTTTTGTGTTTCAGACAGATAAACCGAATGATTTAATCCACTCCCTGTTGTGCAAACAGCACGCACATCTACACGCATGGCATGTCAAGAGACATTAAAACTGTCTTCAAACTAATAACAGCTTTTAACACCAAGTAATACTGCAACGCTGCCATGTCTCCGTGCGCTTATTAAAGTGCTTTCAAGAACAATGAAACCGTGGAGCTAAAATATTGACTCTGGTCTCCCGTCCCACTGGTGATTACAAACACCCTTAACCGTTCAAAGTCAAAGATGTATGTAGCTCCATCAAACACGCAGACACAAAACCACAGGCGCACAAAGAAACACACTGAACCAGAACTGGCAAAGCACCAAGACGCTCAATAGAGCCAATCTCTCGCTCACACGGCAGGCTGTGAATTCCCAGTTTGCTTTGCAGCGACAATGGGGTGTGTGTGCGTCTGTGTCTGTGCGTGTGTGCAGATAAAAACACCACAATCGCTGAACGCAGGCACAAGGGCCACCAAACTAAATGCTTGGACAGAGCTGGCATAAGGACCCATGTACACACACACACACACACATGATTAGGAATGGCTATGCTTGCCAAGACAGTTTCCTTCTGTTCCAGAAGGCACTGAGGTGCTTAGCACTCAGCCTATATAAATGGGAAGGCAGAGTGTGACAGCAAGAAGGGGAAAGGTGGGAGGTGAAGACAGAACGCAACAAAGCAAGCTGGTCACCAAAATTGCAAAAATAATTGGTCACACCCATGTGGGCTTCTATTTGTACCCAACAATTGCACTTGGGTCTAGTTGCAGCAAATTAGAAGCCAGTTTTAGTTGAAATATCCATCAGTGCAAATATTTTCATTCATTATCACACGCCGTCCTTGTTCTTACTAATTAATAGCCTCAAAACTGGCAGTTGAATTCGCTTCATCTCAAGTTTAATATGAAGGAAATCGCATAAAAAAAAAAAAATCACATCAGTGTTCTTCATCACAACTGCCGGGGCAGTGCAATGCACACAAAATGCAGGAGAAGATGAGGAAAAGAAGGATTTTTCCATCCTCCTTTCTAAAGGAGGTCACGGTGGCAGCTGGAAATTAGTGCAGCGCTGCACGCACATTAACAGATATTGTTTCAGCCAGGGCTCAGTTGTAAGGTGGTGTCAATCACTGCTCTTACTCTGTGTGCATGCCCTGGGGCCATGTAGACCTCCTCCCGTCCACACACACACACACAGGGCACAGTATTTTCATATTTTCTGTGACTGCATCATCCCGTGTCAATTAGCATCAGTGCTAAAATAAACGTTATGTGAAAGCTTTGATGGTGTAAATATTTTATTTGCGCCTTCAACATTGTTGTCCGTGTAATCTCGCGGCTGCAGCTTTGACTGGCGTGGAGGAAAGATGCTGGTTACATTTTGAGCTAAAACACGCAGGGAGAGAAAATCACATTTTTAATGAAACCGTTGTGAAGCTTGCTGAATGACAGCATGGTAAATTGACTGTGCTAAATTGGGCTTAACCTGACATACATCAACATGGGAATTATGTCAGGTTTTTCCTCTCCGTACTTTAATGACTGCTTTCCTTTAGGAAAGCGTAACAAACATTAGCAAGAGGGCTATCAGCTGAAGTCTGACAAAAGTGCTTTCTACATTTTATTTGCTTTCATGTATCAAAACTGTAGCAGTTGCCTGGATGCTGATGATCGAAATATCCGTTAATCAAAAGGATGATTTACATTCAGATAAACTCAAGCAGGAGCCGCTGCATAAATAATCTCAGAGGTGGATGCAGAAAAATGGGGAGAAATTTACTTCATTAGACGGGAATGAAAAGGTCATTGCCTGAGACTGTGGCTAATAAGAACCTCCGTCAGCCCGTAGCTGATGTCAAGACCCTGTGTATTAACCAAAAATTCATACCAGTTATTGCTATCAAAGTGTATATAGTCTAAATTTGACATGCATTTATTTAAACAGAGCTCATCTTCTGTGAAATTGAAGTTTAATCTAAAATTAATTGTATTCGCCCGAACTTTTGATCAGCTCAGTGGAAAGGGTAACTGGCAAGTCAGAAGAGAAGACGGGCTAGTTGTAAATGTTTTAGCATGTCAGAATTGACAACACTATTAGTGTCACTGGATCATGGAGGCTCCGAGCACACAGGTCCAGTTGGACTGGAATAACAGCCGAACTGGGAGGGTAGAAACATCACAGTGATACAGGACGTACTGTGATTTTGTAGTATTGGTTGTAGTTTGAATCTATGCAAAGATTGGGGGGAGGCAGGTGAGTGGAAGGGCGGAACTGACTGGAGAACTGAGGTGTGCCTGGTAAAGTAAGCTGAGAGCAAGGTGGACAGCGAAAAGGGGCAGGTTTTATCCAGTGAGAGTAGAAGGTGGAGGATGGGGTGAGGCAAGAGGTACACTGACGGGTGGAGGAGAAGAAGATGAGAGAGAGAAAAAAGGATAGCATGAAGGTCGAAAATAGTGCAAGGAAAAGAAGACGCATCTTAAACTTGTGGGTGGCTGATGCATCCTAAGGGTGCCATTAATTTGTCAGAGACGCAGGAACCACACCCCGGCAGAAAGAGAAATGGCTCCAGCAACAATAACAGAAAACGTGAGGAAGGGCAAACAGAGACAACAGGAATGAGAGAGAGAAGCACCAGTAATCATGACAACCAGGGGACTGTGGAGAGATTGTGCTTTTTAAAAACCATTTTCAATGCTTAAACACTTCATACCAACTGGCACCAAAGTGGTGGAGGGGTGATGATTTGGGCTTGCTTTGCAGCCACAGGACCCGGGCACCCTACAGTCATTGAGCTGACCGTGAACTCTTCTGTATACAAAGTATTGTAGAGTCAAACGAGAGGCCGTCTGTCTGACAGATAAACCTTGATCTCAGGCACAGCAGCAAATCGACAACAGAATGGCTGAAAATGAAAAGAATCGAGGTGTTGCGATGGCCCAAAGTCCAGACCTCAACCTGACTCAAGTGCTGCTGGGGGACCGCAATAGAGCTGTGGCCCCAAAACCTCAATGAAACTGAAGCAACGTCGTAAAGAAGAGTGGGCCAAAATTCCACCACAACAATGTGAGAGACTGATAGTCATCCAGAAAATGATCAGTTCAAGTTATTGCAGCTCAAGAGGGTTTAACAAGTTATCATGGGGTATAATTAGACTTTCACCGACCTGCACAGAGTCCTGTGAACACTTTCTTCTTAACAAGACTATATGAAGGGCCAGCAGCACACACCTAAATTATGAGAGTCAGTTTTTTGGCTCACTCCTTCTGGAGTTTGGCCACCGTACTGAAATCTGTGCGAACGGGCAGTTTATGTTTACATAGGTGTTTATGGTGCGGAGGAACAAATGAAGGTGTTTTTAAAGGAATTTTAAGCGCACAAATTCCCCAATCTAAATATAGTTTAAGATTTCGTTGATGTAACAGGGACTGCATGCACATCTGTTTCTGAACAGTATAATTATCTGTTAGTTCTATCTTAGGCACTGACTATTCCACCAGTAATGTTCAGTGTCTTAGTATTGTCAAGCCTATAAATGAAAACTGTGCAAAACAGAGGCCACAGTCAACAAAAGGACACGACATAATGAACTCTGATACATCAATTAACACATCTTACCCCCCTTACATATATTTAAAAACTATTAATTATTATCAGATAGAAAAAGAGGCCCTATATTCACTATCAGATGCAACAATTTGGGCTGCAAAGGGATGACATACTGTGTAGCAGCATGAAAGCAGAGAGCGTATGCTGGCCTCCCACGTGCAACCACTTTGTCCAGTTGATTGTAACTTTTCCTACAGTCAAACACTGTCAAGCTCTAGAACACTTAAACCGAGATCATATCGAGTTTTATATCTAATCTTAAAGAGAAAAGGTTTTCTTATTTTGGGGTACCTTAGTTTCACGTTCAACTGGAAACATTTTCTTAGGCAGGCCAAACAGCTTGGAACTTTTAGAACATTTGGAACATTTAGATCAGTGAAATGAGATGACAAACAATTGAGGGATGACACAGAAAAGTGTGTTAATATTCAACCTCCTTTGCATTTATCTTGCATCCAAAGTTTCTCCATTTCTCACCAAAAGGACATCACAGCACAGATGACAAATAGACAACAGCTGCAACTGTAAGACAAGAATCCAGAAACGGCTGCTTTTATTAGAAACGACTGAAGTGAATGATGCGGAGTGAATAATGATCTTCTTTGGATGGCCCCCGCCTCAATATTTCACAGTAAGTGATGATCTCCGAAACATAAAGGGTGTCGCTGAATCCATATTTCATTGGAATACAATGCAGTGTTACTGACACACACGAGCAGGAAATATGCTTACAAAGCATCAAAAGAACTGTCGCACAGTATGGATGGCTGCAAAGTAATATAGGGCACTGCTGGATGGATGTAACAAGCTTCACAGCTACACGCATCATTTGATCACATAATACAAAGGTAGTGTGTGCGTCTGTGTGTAAGACATGCATCATTTGATCAGGTAATATAAAGCTTTGGTGCTTGTGTTTGTGCACAAGTTTGCCTGACATGCATCATTTGCCCATATACTACAAAGCTGCAGTACGCTGTGAGTGTGTGTGTGATATGCATCAACTAGGGAAGAAAAAGCCTGAGTGCATGCTTGTATCTGTTTGTCTACAAAATGTGTGACATGCATCATTTACTTAGATAATACAAAGCCTGTGTGTATGTAGGCTACAAACAGTGGTATATCTAACAAGAGGGCTTTTTGAATAAGAGAGTGATGAGTCCTGTCAGTTCCGAAGCATGCACGTGCACACACAAACACTCGTTCGTGCGTGTGCACACACATGCGCACAAACACAGTTGCAAACACGCTGACTTTCTGCTAAATTAAGCACAGGACGAGCTTACACACAAGACATCCGACGGCAGAGGCATTTTCTGACACACACAACTTTTGACACAAGCCCATAAACAAGCTAAGTGAGACACTTCTGACTAGAAATATGCACAGGGCACACACACACACACACACTGATGGAGACACGTGCCAGTAAAGCACCACATAAATTGGGGCATGCATTATTAACTGTCTGGGGCTTTTAGAGCTCGCATTGGGACAGCTGTACCTCCAAACAGGCTGACATTAGAGAGCAACACAGGGAAACTCTATGCA
Source organism: Bujurquina vittata (assembly GCA_015106715.1). NCBI lineage: Eukaryota > Metazoa > Chordata > Actinopteri > Cichliformes > Cichlidae > Bujurquina > Bujurquina vittata. The sequence goes on along the minus strand of VUQK01028101.1, from coordinate 56,440 downwards.
TGACAACAGCCGTGCAATCAATAATTCAATGACTCAGTCAATCAATCAACACTTTGGCAGTTTTAGTCATGACAAATGGATTTTATCCTTTATTTAACAATTCTGGATGGTGAGGACAATGACAAAAAAAAGGTCCGCTATAATAACTTCTACTAACGCTATAAATGCCACAAATAGGCCACACCCTAGCTGTATTAGAGTTGCATTGAAGGGTAAGTACACTTGAATTACAGACAGGGAAAAAAAAACTTAATTACCTTTAGGGATATTGAGCAATGCTACAAGCTTTGGTAAAATCCAGCAGTGTGTTGATATCTCTGCACCTGAGATTTCTGCTGCTATCACAATGCAACTATTTGAATTGTGTCCACATGTGAAGTATGAACTCTACGGAGTATCCAAAATAATACAAGCGTGTGTGTAGGAGGTGAAGCAGTATTTACTCTTCATTATACTGAGGTGATAAGATATCAGCTAGGCACCACTGTAGGTTAGGCCTCAGCCATACATGCCTAGAGACCGGTCGGCAACCCTCTGGCAACCCTCCATGTGACTTCTCTGATTGCTAGATTTCTGTAGTCACCCATAGTTTTGGCTGAGCAGCAGCGGAAGTGGAAAAAGCGCAATGCAGAGAACGCTCGTCTTCAGAATAAAGGTTTTGCCTTATTGCTTCAACCAACAGGTTTCAAAAGGAGCAATTTTTGCTTCTAAGGTGAATGTTTTACTACTGCTTGGCAAGCAGTTCATGAGTCTTTGGAGACAAACTGGCGTCTTCCATGGACACTACAGGTGACCACAGCTGTCTGCTGGCCACCAAAACAATCACCAGTAGGTTTTCAGTGCCGCACTGTGTATTAACTCAGCAACAGCCAGCAACCACTTGCCAGCTGGTGGGCGAACACACTTTTTTCCATTGCAGCCTGTGGTTGCCAAAGGGTGACTGAGGCCTGACAGAGAACACAGGAGAAAACCATTTATGCTGGAAGCAAAGCAGCACATCATATTCATGCACGTGTGTGGTGCCAATGAGGGTCAACAATGATCATGACTCCCAGCAGTCAGAATTCTTCACCTGGCACCCACGCCACATATTTGATCAATTATTACGAGATGTTGTGAACAAGTTCTATTTGATGATGAGGAAATAAACAGAGCACAACACAGTTTTTGAACAATGAAACAAAATGTTAGCATTTTAAAACCTCATAATTGGCATTCATGCCGTTCTGAAAATATGTTCATGCTCATTTTCAAAAATAAATAGTTACAAACTTACTTTTTTATACTTTGATTTTACAAAATAAAATCAAAGTATGATACAGATCATAACTGATTATCACAAAATGAAATAAACAGAAATAAAATAATCACTTTCCAATTTAAAAGGCTGCAGAGTGATAGCTCATCCTCAGACTCGTGGTGATCGTAACGCCCTGAATATATAAACTACTGACGTTGCACGTACAGTATCTGCGTCACAGCAGCATCAGCAGTGAGCAGTAAGGACTAAACAAACCACACTTGTAGCTTTTTCCTAAACAACAAATTGTTAAACTGTCACAAGTATTCAGTACTTGAAAAATATTCCAATTATAATCTGATATAACTTATTTGTACCAAAAAGACTTGTATAAAAGGTGTCCGGTGGAGCCGTTTGACCTTTCATTGTCTGTGCTGTCATGCTGCCAATAGATACTGATATTACTTTCTTTGGCACAAAAAATGACTGCACAGTACTGGACTACACACTCAGATTTCAGTACAGTTTCTGTACAATGTAGGCCAAGATGACTGCTGCCAGTGCGAGCCCGATCCCCAGCTTCTTCAGCATTTCTCTGTCCAGACTGTTAGATGCAATCAAGAAGGTGCACGAAGAAGGCGTGGGGGCAGAAACATGGACACCATTGACCTTTTGTTCCTGTGGGAGGAAAATATGCAGATTACTTAACCACACTTAACTCAGATTAGGAGCTCAAACTTTTTTTCTGCATCATTTATAGGGATTAATAGTTTAAATAATTGAATTTTAACATCCCGGGTGTGAAAACCTATCTGCTATGCAAACACAGCCACACAGAAAGTCTCTCTTAGACACAGAGATAGTTGCAGTTCATATCATAACCTTTGTCATTATGATGAAATCATAAATAAAAAATAAATGAGCTGGTCATAAACACAAATCAAAAGGTCTGTGTTGGAGTCTATCACACAGTACCCATTATTAGGCTTTTTTTTATTTTTAAATATGACGGTTCAACTACCTGACTATTTTTCAACTACAGTTCCTGGACAGATGTGAGGCCAGCCAGAAAAATAAATAAATGCAACTGATGGATTATAGGTGTACATTTATCTATCTATTGAAGGCTGGTGTGGATGGAGATGTTTTATAAGCACAAAGGACAATGACAGGGATTTATCACTTCCTCACTGCTGTCTCTTCTTTACACCTTCTGTCTCTCTCCATCTGTTTCCTCTCTAGAACTCAGCTTCATTTGGAAACCAAGACAATAATAAACTGAATTTAAAATGCAGTGCTTGTTTCAATACTTTAAGGATGAAAGCATTCATAAAACTGGCCATTTGCTTATGCAAATGAGTGCATTTCAATTATGCTGCTATTATCTCTGTGTAAGCAGTTAATGCAGTTTTGTAGCGATCCAATTACTGCAGAGTGCTGTCTATTGAATGAAGCTGATGTTGAGAAGGTGCACTGTGATCTAGTTAGAGAAGCCTGGACTGACATGAGAAAAGAATAAGGATCTCACAGTGTTACAGCAGCACAGCTAAAGCAGAACTGCAGACACTGTTTTTGTATCACAGTGAAAAAATATTGCTTTGCTTTGACTCAAGAGTTGGATCATTTCAATCCAGACGACAATATCCTAAAATCAAGAAAAAAACCTCCCAAAAATGAAGACGAGGAAGCATTATACTAAGAATCCTGAGGCAAATGGTTACAGATCTGTTATTTAACTCTGCAGTGTGCTTCATCAGTGACACAGTTAGCACTGTATATCATATAATGGGAAATATGTTGGTTAATTTCAATGTTATACCACAGAGCTTGAGTGTGCAACATCCTCAACCTCTGGGCGACCATCTGGTCACTACAACTACAACTTGCAAAGTGACAACACAGGTCACTTGCTGGGGAACAACTTGTCTCTAAACAATCGCAGTCTGGTGAGGAGCGACTGCAACCGATCTCAGACAGATTGCCAACAGGTTACAATCAATCTGAGTCAGTCTGCTCCAATGAGCCCAACTCATCTGGGACACGTCTCTTTGCAACAGGGGACTTGATTCATCTGGTTGCTAACTGGCTGCTATTCTGCAGTTAAACTGCTGTCCTGGAGAAACTACGTCACCATCTGTGGAGGAATTTCTGTTTCAGATATATGAGGTTCTGGCTGGACTCTGAATATACAGTAAGTGGTTGATGTGAATTTCTGTGCATGAAGACTCCAAGAGACTTGCAAGTTTTCATCAATTTTATTAACTGCCATATTATCAGAAACAAATTGCATACAATTGCCAACTTGGCCCAATTTAATTGCAGACTGATAGCAGGCTAACTGTCCTGTGGTCCTTTTGAAGCATCAAAGTTGCTGTGAAGATGGCAACTGACTGCAAGCGGTCACAGACCTGGATTTTGTCTTTGAAGCACCCATTTCAAAGGCAAAAACACCACAAGTTCATTGCACACGGTTGCAATAGTTTTGGCTGTGCTGCACTCTCAAACCACTCGTTTCCTCATTGCCACTGCAGCATTCGACAGATTTTTTTCATCATTAATGCTTTCACCACATCCTCTAAATGTGCGTCTCTTCTCTTACTTTAAGTCAGCAAGTCAGTTAAGCTGCTCACTCATGATCCAAAGCGAAGATATTGAGTTAAATTGAGCCATTTCAATGTTTGGCACGACATATTTCAACAATGTACATGATCACATTTTGCAGTCTATTCAAAAATGCAGTTTTTGATGAGAAAAACACCAAAAAGCTTGTTTTAGGTGTTGATAGCTGTAATAATTCAGTTAGTGACATTGAATATTAATCACTAGCCCAATTTTTCCCTGGCCTCCACCCATCTCATTGATCATCATTCTGTTTGATTACACATTTATAGCTTCATGTATGAGAGTGGAGACCTTACAGGTAGGTGTGATTTGAAGCTACGCTAATTTATTGATTGATTGCTTTATAAATAAATAATCCTGCACAATAAACCTTAAACAAATTGCATGAAGAATTGAAGGAAATTCATCAGAACGACCTTGTTCACGTACATTTACTCTTGATTGGCACATGCTTTAAAATGCCCCATCACCATCACTTTCTTTCAGATGCTCCCTTTAGGGGATCATCTTCCTCCATCTGACTGTATCCCTAGAATCTTCTTGTGTCACACCAACCCTCTGAATGTCCTTCTTGACTACAACCATTAAACTTCCTGTTTTCCTCCCGCCTTCCTCGAACATCCTATGCCTAATATACCCACTATCACTGCCTTAACTGTCATCTTATCTTAGGTTTTAAGTTATTTAATTAGATGCACAGCACTTTGGTCAACAGTTGTTTTTAAATGTGCTATAGAAATAAACTTAACAATGCAGTTGATCAAAATATTCCTCGTCTCTTTAACACGTAACAAGTGGTGTTTCCAGTTTTCCCAATCTTTCCTTTAAAGCAGGCTCTTTAGGCTAAGAACAACAAAGAAAAATTCCAAAGTTAGCAGAGAATTCAGAAATTAACTCCAAGAGACTTTGTGTGCAAGCCTAAGATACTTTTTTTACACATGAACTGAGAATACAAACATGGCAGATTTTGCTGCGTGCAAACACCTACCTGTATGTACAGTATATATGAAACTGAGCATCACTGCACGCCTACACAAGTTGCATACACATGGCTGTGTGTATGAGCAGCTGCACAGAGTCTTTACTTCTCTATCCCCCACCTTACTCCCGCTGCCCTCAACTTGCTGGAGGTTGTGAATGCTACCTTTCCACCCACTCCTTCCTGAGCACATTGTCGTGAATGGTTTCCTCTGTTGCGACCACACAATGCAGGATGGATACTATGACCGACAACGCCTAGGTGACACATCTCTAAGTCACTTACAGTTACTTCAGACAATGGGTCGAGAGAGGAGCGGTACCAGTCGTCTAGCTGACGCATCGTTTGCTTAATGTTCGGATCACAGCTTGACTGCCTAATGGCAAAGTGATATGCTGCTTTGTTGTTAAAGACACTCAAAAACAATGAAGCTGCATTCAGGTGCTGTGTATTTAGATGGAGGTGGGCATGCCGAGTCACACTTGCCACTGAGTCTCTTGACTATAATAATGGTATCATTTAGATTTGGATGACTTTTCTTATCTCATTAACAACATGTTTGTTCTTTTCTGTGAAGATACATGCTCAACGTTAGTACAGTAATGCACTGTAGTAGTGGAAGGATACTAGTGACAGATAGGTTTCAAGGGAAAATACATGGCAGATAAGAAAAAGTCAAGAAACCAAGATAAATATTGAATTAAACCGCCGACAAAAGGAGAAGTTCACAAAGTGTTAAGGACTAATAAAATAGGAAAATAAAGTTGAGCATCAAACCCATTATATTTCTCTATGCCGATAGGCCACCACCTTCTCCTCTATGCTTCTATTTATCTGTCTCTGCAGGTGTCTTTTAACAATGGGGTGCCAGAGGAGACACTGAACTGTACAGTCTAAAATCTATTACTATTACTACAAAGATGGATAAGTGAAAATCCAAGTGCCAGTAGGTGCGTGTCAGAACAGTAGGAAGCAGAGGAGGCGAGGAGCAGAGAGGAGAGAAGGAACAACTGAGAAGAAGAAACGAGAGGAAGAAAAAAGGGAGCAAAAAAAGGATGAGAGATGTGGCTTTCAGTGATAGTTTACCACCTGCTAGCTGGCATGCTGAGTTTGTGCATTTCTGTGAGAAAGACAGCTGGCGTTTGTGAGTGAGTGTGTGTGTACATGTGGAGACCTGTGGTAGATAATGTCTGTCTCTCTGCTCACAGAAGTAGAACACAGCAAAATAATCCCCCTGAAAATCATCTAACACTACACCAGGAATACAGACTGGCTAGCACAGCTAGATACTTTTCCCTCAAGGTCTAGGCTTCTCAAATGTCTGTTTCTTGGAAGAAAAAAAAAACCCAAAAAAAAGAAAAAAAAACTCTTGCTCCAGTTCCACATATGCACCTTTTTTAAAACAAAATCTGCCTGCGCGTCTGGTGCAGCCTTTGCCAATACACTGACATATTCACACAAAACACACACTGTGAAATGCACAACACATCACGAGAGCCAGAAAGCACAGTGCACAATGGTCACATTTCTCACATGATCCTCACCAGCTGTCAGTGTCACTCTAGACACACACAGACCATGGAAGTTGTGTGCGTGCGTGCATAAATAGATACTGTAACAGGCTCCTTAGTCACGGCTGATTCAACAAAGCCATATAATGACAATCACAGTGTGCTGTATCTGTATTTACAGCAGAAGGTAGGGATAGTAGTGAAAAACGAGCAATTGCAAATCTGACAGAAAGACAGACATATAGATAAACTAAAACCGAAGATGGAATAAGCCATTGAACCCAATGTGTGAGGACAAGTCTGAGGACAGGGAAGCTGGTCGAGTTACAGCTGAACCTTCCATGAAACACGGGAGGGCTGGTGTCCCAGTGTGACTGACTACAGTTTTTACCGCTGACTTCTATTCAAACTCAGTTAAAGACATCCCATTCACTTTTGACGCGTCATCATTTTGATTTATTACTAATGCAATTCTTGCTAGTCTAAATGTTAATCATTAAATCAATAATTCAATTCTCAATAGCGATTAGCTGTGCATCCCAAAGAAGAGAAAAACACTATGGTGCTCTCCATGGGTTCCAAACTTCAGGCACTCTTTGCCTACAATGGACTCTTGCTAAAATCTTAAAAAAAAAAAAAGTATAATCCATCAATCAGTTTATCCATCTAGCTTGCTTAGTCAACTCAGGGTCGCAGGACAATAATTTATGCCAATTTGACCAATTACTTTTGAGCCAGCCCTGTGAGAAAAGGCTGGACACCAGAATCCTCCACTGTAAAAAATGTGTCACTGTCTAAAAGTGAGCCAAATTGTATTTGCTATTTGTGCAGAGTCAATTTTATCCCACCATGCCACACAATGTGTAATATCACAGCCAAATCAACTCTTCTCTACACCAATTCTATCCAGTATGAAACAGAAAAATATCCTCAGCAGTAAGGGTAACAGTTTGTTCAGGTGATATAAATGAGCTATTTTATTCATTTAAATGTCTGGGTTTTGCTGTTGTAGAGTAAGTAGTCAGAAGGACTAGTGTCCAAGCAAGCTGAAAGCAATCAGAAACATACTTGCCACACTAATGGGAATTATCTTTAATCAAAATTATTTTAAAAAGATTTGCTACAGACACTCGAGCCCTAACCAGCTTCCATCACTGCGGTGCTAATGACATCTCGTGAACACAAAAACACCATGACAGCGCCCTCCAAAACAACAATTAGATCTTGGTCTTGATTAATGCATCGCTTGTATTGAGTGTATACAACACTTGTTTATACAACTAGCTACACAGACACAAACACATATGGTTTCTACAGTTTACAGTAACTGTATACAGAATGTGCTACACTACAGTGTTGGGTGTGCAAACACATGACACATGTTTTCAGGTACAAAAGGTACACACAGATATAACAACAAAATAAGATTTTGCAAATGCGCACAAATTATAAATGAGCACTTGGTGGAATAAAAGGTCAGCGTGAGTACTAAAAAGAGAAACTCGGATTGTTTTCTTGTTAGGAAAAAAAGACTAAGATAAAAGTATATCTAGTTGCATTATTTTATTTTATGGTATTTTTTTTAAGTTTTATTTCTTTAAAAGCAGAAACAGAACCAGGCAGTGTGTTCATGTTTTGGGACACCCCCACTCCCATCAAAGTCACCCAAATCACCAGAGTCCAAACATCATAACACAGAGTGGTGATGAGAACCCACATGAGCCCAGGAACCCCAAGTGGCTGCAACCAACAACCGAGAACATGAAGCAGTGGACACTTGCAGGCTGAGCCCGAAAAATGCAGGAAGGTCCCCACCAGTGCCCGGGGCCCTCAACAAGACCCAACAGAATCCAGACAGCACATCCGGGTTCCATCTATACATCGGGTGGCATGGGCACCTGCACCAACTATCACCTACTCAAACATCCAAGCAGCACTAAAAACAAAAGATCATCAAGAAAAAAAACCAACAGTTGAAGTAAAATTTGGACCTAATTGGCTCAGTAACATGATTGGGTATCAAAAGAGCATCTCAAAGAGGCAGAGTTTCTCAAAAACACAAGGGCAGCAGCCTAAGGAGAGAAGCCCAGGCCTCCCCCTCCCCAGCCACCTCCACCAGCTCATCCATTGGGACCCCAAGGCGTTCCCAGGCCCCGGGGCCTCCTCCCAGTAAGACATGCCCGGAACACCTCACCCAAGAGTCACCCAGGAAGCATCCTAATCAGATCAAACCCGAACCACTTCAACTGGCTCCTTTCGTTGTGCAGAAGCAGCGGCTCTACTTTGAGCCCCTCCCGAATGGCTGCACTCCTCACCCTATCTCTAACCGAAGAGGTCAGCCACCTCATTTCACATATTCACAATCTTATTTATTCGGTCACTACAAAGCTCATGACATAGGTAAGGGTAGGGACAGAAAGAGTGACCGGTGAATTGACAGCTTCGCTTTCACACTCAGCTCCCTCTTCACCACGACAGACCAGTGCAGCGTTCGCGTCACTGCAGAAGCAGCCCTAATCCCTCTGTCAATCTCCCGTTCCTTTCTCCTGTCACTCGTGAATAAGACCCCGAGATACTTGATATCCTCCACTTGGGGCAGCAAATTGTGAGTGAGCACTCCACCCTTTTCCGGCTACGGACATGGCCTCAGACTTAGATGTGCTAATTCTCATGCCAGCTGCTTCACACTCGGCTGCAAACCGTTCCACTGCGAGCTGGAGGCCACCACCTGATGAAGCCAACAGGACCACATCATCCGCAAAGAGCAGAGATGAAGTTCTAAGGCCACCAAGGCGGAAGCCTTCCATCACTTGGCTACGCCTAGAAATTCTGTCCATAAAAATTATGAATAAATCCAAATTATTGCAGGCAATATGGATCAAGCCCTCGCTGCGGTTTTCCGGAGACTGAATGGTCCATCTACAAAATGTGAAATATTTTCAGAATAATGTTCTTTAAAGTAAAATTGTGGAAAGTGTGAATATCTCATCATTTACAGTGCATAATATCACAAAATGATTTAGAGAATCTGGAGAAATCTAATGATTCTGTCACAGAAATCGATGCATGGGGGTCAGGAACACTTCCAGAGACCACCGTTTAATACCGTTCACTGTGCCATCTACAAATACAGGTTAAAGCCGTATCATACAGAGAAGAAGCCATATGTGAACATGATCCAGAAACGGTGATATCTTCTCTGGACCCAAGTTCATTTTGCAAAACACAGGCACCTCATTCTCCAGACTAAAGAGGAGAGGGCCCATACAGCCTGTTGCAATAAGAGGAAAAATGTACGCACTCAGAACGCTCTTGGGAAATGATTATTACAAAAGTACCTTCATAGATGAGTGACGTTTCGGGCATCTATGCCCTTCTTCAGACTTGGATCAAAGATAGTCTTCTTGTGACTATCTTTGTTCCAGCACCCCTTTAACCATTGGATGTGCATGTTTGGCCTGTAAAAACCATCTAGACTGTTGTCAGTGCTGTTAAAAAGCCTGCATCTCTGATGGTTTGGGGGTGCCTGTGTAGTGTCTATGGAACTGGCAGCTTCCACATGAGGAAAGGCGCCATCAAAGCTGAAGGGTATACAGTATACAGGTTTTAGAGCAACATCCTGTATGCTCCCATCCAAATGACGTTGTTTACAGGGAAGTCCTTGAATAGTTTAACAAGACAATGCTAAAGTGCATACTGCATTAGTTACAACAGCATGGCTTCATGTTAAAAGAAGAGGGAATGCTACACAGTGATTAACATGGCTCTGTTCCCATTTTGTCCAATACACTTTGATTCAACAGGTTTCCAACTATACATCTCTTCTGAAACACAGTGCATCATTTGATATTTTGATGCTGTAGAGAAGGCCAAAGTCTAACATGCAAGTTCAAAATCTCTCTTAGGTTAGCATAGGATTAACTCGACAAACAATCTAGTGGCCCCGTGTTTCCTGTGCAGTGTGGCGCTGTCATCCTGGAAGAAACCATTTCTATTAGAACAGAAATGTTGCATCATAGAATAAAGGTGATCAGAGACCCTTTTCTATACAGCATCTGTAATACTAATGAGATGACACGCTAAACTCAAGAGGAGAATACAATTATGAACAAAACACAAGGCATGGACGAGACTCTTACATGGCCACACAGGGTTATGGCTCCTACTATGAGAGCATGTGGAAATTTCTTCTAAAGACTACTCAAAGCTTTACTTACATTTCCTGTCAATGGTTCAAATATTAAGGGGTGTTTTAACCTTCTTGACATTATAAAGCAGAATGCAGATTTGTAATGCCAGCTGACATGCTAGGCCGGAATATTGAAAACATACTTGACTGATAATTTGATGGCGTAACATTTGGCTCTTAAGTGGAGGCACTGTAATTCAATTTGGCATGCTAAACGAAATGCTTAAAATAGCTATCCTGCTGTTTTTGAAGACAAAACACACAATTTGCTATTAGAGTAAACAAAGTCAAGCAAAGGCCAAGAAAAACCCTTTGACATTTGAAATATAAAGTTTAAAAATAGGCACATTTAAGAGGATTATCTGTGTCCTGACTAGAAAATACACCCTAATCTTTGATTTTTTTCTCCTTTCTTGACAATGCAGATGACAACAAATAAGGATAACGCAACATCAGAGCAACAATTCATAGCAGTTGCATGTCAATGCACAGAACACACAAAAGAAAATTAACTCATAGAGAGAAATGCTGATTTTTGTGTGAGCTTCATGGCTTGTGTGTGTGTGTTTAAGGAATGCTTCTGTTTTGTTTATGTGATGGAAGAAGGTGTCTCATACAGCCTGCAGCCAGCCAGAGTCTGCCAGGCACACTGGGGGGAACAGCATAAGCAAGTATGTCTATAGAAACGCGCATGTACAAGGATCAGCGTGTTTGTATAAGCTTTGTTTTACCATTGACTACTGCTATACATTAAGTGTGTCTGGGTTTGTGTACTATAAGCATTATGATGCAAAGCAGAAGCAATCCCACCTACACGCTGTACTAAAAACCCTTTTTTTTCTATTTGAAATTGGAAAAACAAACAAACAAAAAAAAACCTACCACTATCAACTGACCACCTGCCCTCTTTGACTGCCTATTTACATCCAATGTGAGGAGGGAGGAAGGGAGGAAGGAAGGAAGTGCCACAGAAAAAGGATTCTAGCACATTTTGCCTCCATTTCTGTTATTCCGCCAATTTGTGGTTATGGAGGAACATTGTTCACTACCTGGAATCTTCCCTCTCCATCCCTCCCCCCAGATCTCTCCCTTTTACATTCTGTCTTCCATACAAGCTGTCAATTTGCTCTCTTGAGGGAGCAGAGCAGTTTTCTTCTCCCTCTCTATTCTCTTGGTCTTCTTGAGGAAATATGCTGTGAAAAGAGCTGATTATTATATGGCACTCCAAGCTGCTTCTCTGAGTCTTGATCCCTCCATCTAACTCACCCTCTCGCCATCATTCTTGCTTTATTTTCCGGTCTCTCTCCCTCTCCCTCTCATACAACCCTTTCTCATCATTTAATTTCATCTGAGGATGAGGACTGGTGAAGAAACTTTTTCCTTCACCACGATGTGCCTTCTTTGCTATTGTGTCTCACCAAAAGACTCATTACTGCCCTTTCCCTTCTGCTGAAAGCGCTTTTTCTGTGAATGAAGGACTGACGGGTGTAGAGAGAGTAACAGAGAGAGAGCGAGAGAGAAGAGGAAGATGACATCAAGGCCAGTAAAAGCTAAAGTATGGTGTCATGAATGCTTTTTATTACATTGTGACCCCCCCCTAAAAAAAAGGAAAAACTTTTACGTCTTAATATGGCCAGAATGAGGTTCAACAACACACACACTAAAATCTATACATGAAATGGTGTTGTTATATTCTTTGTGGAAAGCCAAAAATCATCAGTGTGTAAAGCAAGAAAACACAATTTACAACAATTTGACATCAGTTAGACAACAAAACCTAAACTCCCAAATCAAGAAATCCATTTTGTTTTTGCCTCATGTTGTCCAGAAATTCATATTTAGACACGCATATCTGCTGCAAGCTGCAGGATTCAGCTCAATATTCTTGGGCTGCTATTGGATCACTATGAATCTATTTGCGGTACTTATGCATCCATAATTGCAATTGCATAATTATCTATATATATTCACACACCCATGCACCTATTAAGCCAATTCATCCATCAGTTTGGGGTATCTAAACCTTCATATCTCATTTCCATGCATCCATATCTATCTATCTGCTATCCATGCAGGCTTTTATATCCCACTCTTCTATAAATTCATCCATCTGCCCATAATGCTTCATTCTCACACACATCACTATAGATGCTGGCTTGTGTGCAATCATTACTTCCCATTTCTGGCACGAAAGATGTCTCACTTTGTTCCTCTTTTGACAAATGGACATCACAGACCTCTTAGTCCATTCTCCTGCCTATCCAACAACCTACTTATCTGCCACTCCTTTCTTTTCTCCTTTTATTTTCCTTACATTGCGCCTCTGCATCTCAAGATAAAACGACAAAGCTCAGACTCTTTCCTTCTATCAGCTATCATGTACTTCATCACACACCATCTCTTTTCCTGGTCTTTTATTCTTCTGCCACAAGCCTGCAATTATAGACCCTGGTGCAAGACATTGGGGTGAGAATGTGCCTTACGATAATCACTCATTCATCTCACATATACATTCAACCTTAGGTGCAGTGGACTCAGCAGAGGGAAAAAATGGTCTTAAGACAGTATGCATAGTCCATACTTGTGTACAGGTGTATCTCCTTAGACAGGCATGGATACAAGTGTATGCTAGTGTCAGTCTACAGTAAATTCAAATATTTTTGAACAATCACGTGAAACAAATATAAAAAAAATACTCACTGTGCAAAAGTCTTGAGTCACACCTCATTTCCTTATATTTTCCAGGTGCTACCCACAGCCTGAACTCTCTGAGGCAGCTTTCTTGTCATTTCTTTAAGCAGTCTTCAAGAACAGTTCTGAAGGACATTAAAAAGCTCTTCTTTGGATGTTGGCTGCCTTTTGTTCAGTTTCCTACAACATGACCCCACAAAATGTTGGCGTCCAGACTCTGGGGAGGCCAATCCATGACTGATAGTGTTCTATTGTGTGTTCTGAGAATCATTTATCCCTCCATCTGACCTGCTGCCACTGATTTTCAGTGCAGTTCTTGTGTAATCCGGGAAACCGCAGCCTTTTCTCCCTGTTTCTCTTCCTTAAGAATGCCTCCTTGACAGCCATTTTTCAACTGAAACCACTTCTGATGAGGCTTCAGTGAACATTAGGTCAGCTGGATCGACTGAAAGGTCGGATGCATCTCTCAGGTCCTGTGTCAGGTCCTTGCTGCATTTTTTTTCCTATTTAAGGACAACTTTTAGATACAGTTCATATGCTGTAGGCAGCCTTTTTAGGCCGGCCACTTCTTCATTTGTCCTTCGCTTGTCCAGTTTGCTCAAAATTTTTAAAGGACACACTACACAGCATGCCAAGATATGCCAGGTTTTCACTTAATAGCACTTTGGGATTCACCTCACAGGGGCAAAAATATGATTTTATGCCTGTCAAATTGTGTTATCTTTGGCATTTCTCACAGATTCAACTAAAGAAATGGGAACAAATAGCAGCAGGCTGCTGGTAACAAAGTGCCTAAAGATAAAAATTTTTAAACTGGTTCTTTGCTAAGTTTTCTGTTATGCGTATGCACAATACTGGTTCATCCCTTGAGTTAGGTGCTTTTCTGTATCTGAATAATTCATAGGTCAGGTAAGAAAATGGTCAGGCACAAAGACTGGACTGAAAATGAGTGCGAAAGCAGCCAATGTCCAAAAAACACCTTTAAAAGACCTTCAGAAAGCCTGGAGAAGTACTAATCAAAACCACTCAAAAAAAAAAAAGAAAATACAAGAAAGTCTGACTGCTTGGAAGCAAAATATAAAGAAATGAAGGTGTGGCTCAATACTGATGCACAGTACTATGTATCTAAGTAATGATTTACATAGTAATTGTCTTTAAAAATACATTTCTGGAATCTAGCTTCACAGTCATGCCATAGGTGGACTAGGAAACCCAGTCATTTATTTGCTTATAGATGAGCATGAATAAGAACTCTAGCAAAGCTTTTCCTCATTATCGTTTCTTCACATAGTTGACATCAGTTAAAAAAAAAGCAAACCGCTATGAGGAAGCTTTACAGCTGTAGTTGGGTATTCTTTGTGCATTTACGAGGAACTGTGCAGAGACAATAATCGCCGTTTGTTGTTAAAGTAGGCTTTGATTTGTAGTTTAATGCAGCTCCAGAGCATTTAGGGTAGGCTCACTACCTTGTCAGCCTAATTTCACTTTGCTACAATAACAATGGTGAGTACACACACAGCTGCCAAGGACATTCAAAATATCATTTACTTAGCTCTTCCTCTACATACAAACATAATGCACTGTGCACTGGGTATTAAGTGCCAGAGCAGACTCCAAAATAGGTTAATGATCATCAATTATAATATTTAAAATGATAAAATTCCACTCTCATCAAGGTTGGCCTTGCATATACTTCTACAATAAGCATCTCTTTTGTATGTAGCTTGAAGACACTACTGTTTTCCCAGGTAGTAGGTCAATTATTATACTCTGCTCAAGTGCCACTTAGTACCTTTAAGAGTTGACAATGCAGGTCACTGGGATTACAGATTGTCAACATCACTGGAGATTTTACTTATAACTCAGCGCTAATTGCTGATATGTCATGGAAAGCAGAAAAGCATTAATGGAACTTTTCAAGTTCAGATAGACCATTTAATTACATTCTATTATGTCTGCATTCTTTGTTGTCTTTCTTTGTTGTCATTCAGTCAAATACATTTTGTTGCTGTAGCATTGGTGGTGCGGCGGTTAGCACTGTTGGCTCATAGCAAGAAGCTCTAGAGTTTGAATCCACCCTCTGGCCGAGGCCTTTCTGTTTGCGTGGGTGCTCTCCAGGTACTCTGGTTTCCTCCCACAATCTAAACACATGCAGTCAGTGGGGTTAGGTTAACTGATGATTCTAACCTGCCCACAGGTGTGAATGTGAGTGCGAGTGGTTGTCTGTCTCTCTGTGTTAGCTCTGCGACAGACTTGCAACCTGTTGAAGGTGTAACCCCGCGACCCTGAATGGAACACACGAAAAAAAATGGATGGATTGATAATGTGCTATTAAGCTACTTCGATTCCAGAAAATTATCACCATTGTTAGCTAAAATAAATGCCGTATAGTTCGTCTTCTATGAAGGAATAGCTGGAAATGTATAATTTCCCCATAAGTGTGAAAAACAAAGAATGAAGGATTTTTCCTGGCCCAGAATAGACCTTCAATGTACGAGTACTCATAATAGTAACTGCAATCAACCCACAATCAGTCTGTGTTGCACTATTTGAGGGGAATATATACGCATCCTTGTTATTTTTTACAGTTACTTAGTGGATTACACACAAATCCCACATGATAAGACACAAAATGAACTGTAGTCCACTTGTGACAAAGATAAGATTTGCCTATCAAGTAGGGATTTTTTACCATCTAAAAAAGATGGATGCTGGGGTATAACTGCATAGTCTACTGCAAAAACAAGTGAGCTGTAGACATTTGGGTTTATTTTGTGTGTTGCTTGTTTGATCATTTACACAGGAGTGTTTAAATTGCTAATTTTATTCTTAATTCTTACCATTTTAGTGTTTTTTTTTCTTTTGGTGCTGCTAGAGATGATTGGGGTTTGTCTATGTGGGGAAAACCCTAGAGCGTGATGTGATCTGTGTATATGACTTTATGGGCAACAAACAAAATCCACACGTTACATCAATCCCCTACAAAATGAGGCCTGTGGAAGAATTCCTTCTGAAACACTGTAAGTGTTGGGGAATTAAGATGGGTGAGGGCTGAATGCAGGTGTGTGCTGGACGACCTGCAGGAGTACTT
>VUQK01028101.1:18104-39246 GCA_015106715.1 Bujurquina vittata | reverse complement strand
GGTGGAATTTTTTTTTTTTTTGGGGGGGGGGGTGTCACTTTAATCTACATAATGTGAAATGGTCATAATAAAATAATAAAATAAATAAATAAATAAAGGGAACACTGGATCATCATACAAAATCAGTTAAACGTCAAGGTTACCTAGGAAGCTGTGAACCCTTTTCACCAGCTTTGGTGTCAATTAAAGTGACTACAGGTGCACTGAGGTGGCTACAACAGAACCCCCACCCCAAAAAAAAGAATGGCTTTGCAGGTGGTGGCCACATACCATTGCTCTCGCCTTCTCCTTGCCAATAGATTTTTCTCTACTTTTGCTTTTTGTTAGTGTTCTTGTCATGACTTGTAACACGAGCCAGTACCTGCAACCCATTCAAGTTGCACGAGTGGTCCAGTTCTTCCAGTATGGCACATCCATTAATGCAAGAAGGTTTACTGTGTGTAACAGCACAGTCTCAGGGTGTGGAGGAGATACTAGGAGACACGGCTGTAGAAGCCCATCAAATGTTAAATGGACTAGTTTTAATATTGCACTTTTCTACTCTACTTGAGCACTCAAAGTGATACAGTCACTCATTCACACACATTTTTCTACATCTAAGTGCTTTCTATCTAACATTCACACACACATTCAGACCCCTGATGAATATATATCAGGAGCAACTCAGGGTCTAACAACTTGCCCAAGACTACTTTGGTATAGAGACTGAAGCAGTCAGGAATTGAATTACCAACCTTCTGATTAGTAGATGACCTGCTCTACCTCCAGAGCCACAGCCACCCCCCCCAACAGCAGGACCCAAATCTGCTCCTCTGTGCAAGCAGGAACAGGAGGAGCACTGCCAGAACCCTACAACATCCTTTCTGATGAAACATGCACACAGCACCTAGCAGTGGGCGGTCATTTAGTGTGACTGTGAGCAGAGGTCACACTGAAGGGTGATGGGCCCTTGTGCCACCCTCACGGAGTCTGATTCTGACAGTCTGATCAGAAACATGAACATGAGTAGCTCGCTGGAGGTCATTTTGTATGTCTCCTCCTTTTCCTCCTCACACAAAGGAGCAGTTACTAGTCCTGCTACTGGCTTGATGCCCTGCTATAACCCTGTCCAGCTCTCTTCATGTAATGGGCCCATCTCCTCCACGCTCTTGAAACTGTGCTGGGAGACAAAACAAACCTTCTAGTGAAGGCATGTATCGAAGTGCAATCCTGAAGGCACCGATCTGCCTGTTTAACCTGAATGGGAAGCAGGTACCGTTGCATGCTACCAGCAATAACAAGCAAACTAGCTAAAAACAAAAGTAGAGGAGAGAGAAAAAAACACGTTTTGGACGTTGTCTTGTTGGCTCTAAAGTGCAGTTGTCAGTTTTGTTTGCAGCAGAGCAGGGGAAATGGATTCACAATGATTTAAACATCCTGACATGACAAATTGATATGACTAAGATTAAGTTTGTTATACTCTGATCATCCCTTCAATTTATTAGTATTTTGGCTCATCGGCGTACATGAATATAGTAACTGTTTGTGCATTTTTTTTAATTGCAGTGTCATAGTAAGTAAATGACAAGACATTGACACACCAAAGTATGTATTTATTACTTTAAATGTAAGCATGTGTTTACCTGCGGGAGACCGGACACCTCCCCTTTCTGAAGGGGCGTAGCAATGGAAGGAGTGAATGGCTTACTGTCCTCAACCGGTTTGCCTTTCATGAAGTGTTTTCCTGCCTCGTAGATGTCCACCACAATCATCTTCCCTTTGAACTCAACCCTTTTAGGTACCAGCACCTGAAAAACAGGAGACATCCAAATAAAAAAAACATAATTAAAACCTCCATATTGCCAAAATTTCAAAGTAGAACACATTGGAAAATATTTGGGTGCCCTGTAGTCACTGTGTTTGGAAGATCATTTAAAGACTTTGCTGGGACCAGACCTACGTAACCATCCTCTCCACCAGATAATGTTCCCTGGTTCTTTACATCTGTGACTCTCCAAAGCTCCTCCACACTGTTTTTAGCCAGTCCTCAGCTTCATAATAAAAAAACCCAACAACAATAATAAAAAAAAAAAATACAACCGAGTGCTTTCAGTTCCATTTATGGAAGACCTCAAGGTCGACAAGTACAGGAACAGCTGGGAACTAAAGCAGAGGGAGGGATTTGCTGGTTTGTCTTATTATTTCACCATGGCAACTACAAATCTTGGCTGATCACAGCAGGAAGGAAAGGGAAAACAAAGAGTTATAATTACAGCTTCATGTGGAAAGGAATTTGTTCTTAATGACTTATTCCTGTAAATAAAGACTCTACGAAAATACTTTTTCTTTCAAAAACATTTTCAAACTAGCTGCAAAGTCAACAAGCTAATAATGATGTATGGTATATGATTATGGAATTGATTTACACCTTTTATTTGGCTCTTCTTTACAAATTCAATCATTTTATGTATTAAACTTTAATTAAATGATGTGTGTGTATTTTTGTGATGCTGTTATAAGAACTTCTGCAAATTCTAATGACTACAAAAGTATAACTTTTCTTTTCTAAAGAATTAAACAATCTTTCAGCGAAGACCTTGGGAACTGAAAAGGAATATCGTTGACAGACATAAATGCAAACACAGGTTTACATTTATGACACATGATCTGACACTCTACAATAAACTTTAGGAAAAGTTTTATGAAAACATGTTAACTCATTACTGCATGCCATTACAAGTTTAAACAATGTGTACAAAACGAATAATAATGATAATGAAGCATTATTTCATTGATCCCTTTTCCTGTTTTAAATCTCCTTTCTTTTTCTTAATCCTTTCCAAGGGCAGATCACAGTTTGGATCATCAGCCTCAGGGAATTCAGAGTCTTGTACACATTCACTTCAGCATGGCGGCGACGTGCTGACTCAGATCATCTGGTGGTCTGTCTAACCATTACACGACTCTGCAGGGCTAAGTCACTGACTGAGCACAGAATAGCACATGAACCGGAGGAGAGATTGTTACCGGTGTGATGGCAGGGGCACGCCTGCCTCAGTGTTAATCTGTCAGCCTTCATCCAGCTGGTAAAATATGATAGGAGAAGAAGTGCCGGCCAGACACACAAAGCCAGCACGACACCTGCCCAATCAACACACCTGCTACTCAACACTCTGACCACTGAGAGAGTCTGTGTGCGTGCATGTAAGGAACCAGCAACCAGACTGCGAGCAGAGAGGTGAAACCGCAGGGCTGTGGAAGAGATAGCTTTGTGTGTGTGTGTGTGTGTAGGTGAGGGTCATTCGTTGCCCATTACATGGTGATTAAATGATGAAAGAGCTTGTCTGATTTCATTGGAAACTCCCTCTCCTGCCGCCTCACTCAGCCACTAACACACACACACACACACACACACACACACACAGGTGGGTGGGTTGAGTACCTATTACAACCGTCAGGACAGATATCCATCTGATGGTCTAAAAGTGAAACTAGGCCATTTGTTCACTCTCACCTCTCTGCCTTATTCCCCATCCCCTTCAACCCACACAACCTCCTCTCGTCCTTTTCTTTGCTCTCAAACTCACTTCATCTCTTTTAACCAGTTTTCATTTCACTATATTTACTTTCTCTTGTCATCATGCTTTATTCCATCCAGCATGTGTGTCAGCGGTGCTTTTTGTTTGTTTCTGTTGCTGAGAAATAGCAACACAGGTTCTCACACAGTATAATTAAACATATCTGGGGAGGCACGAATAATACTAAGGAGAGGATCCGTAATAAGTAAACAGCTTAATGTGTATGAACTGGAGTCCAGTGAGCTGCAACCTCAAAGGTCCCATATAATGCCCATTTTGGATAAATTAATCTAAGTCTCAGATGTCTCCAGAATGCACCTTTCACGTTTCAGGCTGTCACCTTTTGTTTACTCTGCCATGCCTTTATTAAAGCCTCTGTTTTAGGCCCAGTCCAAAGAAGCTGCTGGACTTTTCAGTCTAACTGAACTGCTGTTGCCCATGCACCTTTCATTCCCTTTTTCCTGTGCCTTTACTACCAATGGCATGAACACCTGGGTTAAGACAGAACAAATATGTCTGCCATGAGGCCCATAAAAGTGAGAGTGCGAGAGAAAAAGACCGTCAGTTCCACCTCGTCCTCGGAGGATTGTTCCTATATAAATATCACCAAATTGACAGCAAAGCCTTTGTCTTTATCTTGTGTGTTAACCAATTTTTTCCAGACAATGCTGTGGTTATAAACTCTATGGCTATTTTAGCAGTAAAGAGCAGTTATAGGGATCGCTTTTAAATGATGGTTACTTGGTGGGATTGTTACAAAGCAGGACATCCCACTATAAGTTATTTCCAGCTAATTCTTACATGTGGACTCTGACGGCTATAAAAACGCAAACATTCTTCAGGAATGGTTTGAGGAAGATGACTACAACTTCCAGGTGTTCACTGAGCATCTGTTTGATGTGAAGGAAAAACAAGTGTGATTCATAGAGGGGGCACCTCACCACTTATGGGACTTACAGGACCAGTACCTGTGGAGTATTTGTCTCTACAGGTACGTGCTGTGTTCATAGCATCAGGGTGCCCCAAACAATTTTAGGCAGATGTTTAAGGTGTTGTGTGTTTGACTTCAGTGGGTATACACATATTCTAATAGATGAATGAATGTAAAATATTTCATTTTAAAGTCAAAGTGTCGTTTCCTAATCACACCTGAAACACTGAAAGATTAACAAAAGAGGGGAAAGCACACACGTCTACTCCTAAGTACAGTCAGCTGACACACACGCCAAGATCTGCACAAATGCGCACATGCATTAAGAAGTGTGCAGTCAAACAACACACACATGAACCAAGTAACACTTGTAACTTAAGTTTATAGCCTGCAGAAGAAGGTGCAAAGGAGGAGGAGAGGAGGGGAGGGAAGTGGAAGGGAGGAAAAATTATTACCATCCTTTGCCCTCCCTGCTAATAAAAAGCATAACTTCAAACATGTTTCTGATGATGGTTAAAGCAGGAGGAAATTGATTTATTTGATGATGTTTTAAAGTGAATTTTTCACAGGTTGAGAGAGGGTCTTTGAAGCCATGCAAAGGTGTGTGTGTGTGTGTGTGTGTGTGTGTGTGTAGGATGGAATGCTCATGTCTTTAGGGCTGACCTTAATGTTAGTACAGTTAAAAAGTACTGCTGCTATCAGCCGGCAAATGCTGCCATGACCACTGCGGGGCATATGTGTGTATTTGTGAGTGTGTTTGATAACTAACCTAGTTTAG
The DNA here is from genome assembly GCA_015106715.1 of Bujurquina vittata. Lineage (NCBI taxonomy): Eukaryota > Metazoa > Chordata > Actinopteri > Cichliformes > Cichlidae > Bujurquina > Bujurquina vittata. The sequence continues at coordinate 33,980 of VUQK01028101.1, read as the reverse complement.
TCAATGCACGCTTAAATATTTGACACCCAATGTGACTAGTCCTGTGACATTCACAGCAAACCTTCTTGCCTGATTTACTAAGTATTAAAATGATGAAGAGCTGAAATAGATTCACACATAGAAAAAAGCTTCATCGAATTACTGATGATTCATCTTTCCACTATTGGTTTTCTATTTAGGAGTGCGCGTGCGTATGGCAGCTTAAGCACTTCAGAATTCATACAATGCAAGATCGATCGACGACTGCTGAATGGTTGTTCAGCAGACAAGACGTTCATACATGCCAGTACAGTTTGATTATATTGTTCACCATCAAAGTAGCACAGAAATGAATACAAATGGGAAAAATATTTTAAAGTTTTATTACCACACTAAAATGAAGCCTTTCTGTTTTGTTTAGAATAATAAAATTTAGTAACCGCGTTGCTCGCAGTTATCCCCACTGCTCCTTGAGTTTGCATTTGGGAAACATATTGAATACATCATGCTGTGGTCAAAAACTGATGAGAGAGACACATGATCTATGGACTGTGTGCTTGAGACATGTATTAATATTTCTGAATAACCATCTTACCTGTTCGTAGTACTTGTTGTGAGCCACATAGTATTGGGAATCGAATGACTCCTCCGTCACTAACACATGCTGCCTCTCCCCGACCTGCAAGGAGGGACAGCGAGAGAAGTTATCAATGCATTTACTCAGACAAAAAAAAACCCACAAAATTGAATTTTTAAAGAGACATCAGTCACCCATTCACAATAAACAAGCTATAAAGGCATTTGATTTATTACTTTAAATATTCAAGGACTACTTGCTTCAACTCATTTAGTAAAACTATACCAACTTTGCTGAAAAAGAACACATTCACTGATGAAGCTTACACATGTACAGTAGACATTTATGAATGTCTGCTGCGCATAAATGCATTGGCTACAGGCTCGCAGCTTTTCATATATAGGCCATGTTTCTTCTTCAGTTTTAATTCAACACGAGGAAGCTTCCTCGGTCAAGCTTCTATTCACGAAGATCCAAAATTCAATAAAAGCTTTGCTCTTTCAGGCCCCCCCCCAAGTTTTATGTTAGTGCCCGCAGTTCACCTTTTAATTAAAATCTCAAGGTTTCAGAGCCACTTCAGTTTTTGCACTGTGCAAAAGGATGGTGAGCACTATTCAGTTCAGAAAACCGCATTTAATAAAAAAAAAGGAGGAAAGAAAAGAGTCTATACACAGTACAATTCAAATGCATACAGAAAACAGTCTATTCAGGACATCAGAAAATCAAATACTACAAGGTCTCCCTATCCAGCAATTTAGTATTTGATGAAATGAGAGAAAGCACATTTTTGTTGAGGAATGTTGTTGACTCTACGAAGGAGAAAGAGAAGAGTAGAAGAACTACGAAGGTAAATATGTTCCAAATGTGAGAACTTGTAAAATAAAATGTGAGAATGTCTAGAAAAAAAATCTTTCAAATTCCTTCAAAGCTTCATTTTAGCGCATTAGGACTGTGATTAATGAGGACATCAGCGCAGACACCAGAAATCCCTCATTCCTCATTAAGTGCGGCAGCGAAAACGAGAGCGAACAAGCTTTTTGGCTCCGATTAGCTAGCCGTCTGGCGTCAATACCCTGATCAATGTGCGGCTCTGACATTAGTTTCAGCTCAGATATTTGACTGACATTCAGTCCACATGCCAGCAGTCTTCTCACTCACTTTGCTCCAGCGCTGGCAGTAAGAGAGGACTGTTAGTTCACCTCTGAGCTCCCACTCTCAACCACAGGACATCAGGACACTTTAAATGACACCAAACCACAGTCGTCCTCAGTAACTTCATGCTGACCAGCCCACGTTTATTATGCTAAAAGGAAACTATAGCAAGTTGCTGTCCTGCAGCAAATTTGTTTAATTGCAAATGGGTAATTGATTGCAAATTATTCAGTTGAATTTTGTCTATAAATATGAATCATCTCAGTGGATACTGCATTTATTGAACTAACAATGTCACTGAGCAGCTTTTTCCACATACTAAACAGGCTTGGTAAAACTCTGTTACTGTTCCATTTAGAAGAAAAACAAAAACTGTATGCATATAACAAATTCTTATGTTATTTTTTTTCCAGGTTTGTGAGGACTTCTTTCATGCTGCTGTCCACATATTCAGTGCAGTGGTAATGAAAGACCACAGAGCAGGTGAGACTTCACTCAGCGACAGAACTGAGCTTCTCTTCCACAGTTTACCAGAGGTTGTGTGTGTGTGTGTGTGTGTGTGTGTGTACTGTTTCAGGTTTTGTTGTAATGTGCTGGGGAAAGGGAGAAGAAACAACAAATCTCCTATTTTTCAGTTTTTATATCCTCAATTCTTTTCCTCCCCTCCTCTCCAACCAGACTTTGTCCCTCGATGCAAACAAAGGAGGTGAGGAAGAGACATGAGGAGAGAGAGGAGTTAAGTAGCACTGCTGTATTATGTCTTTGTGTCTCTGTCTTATGATCTCTGACAGATGAGCAGAGCATTACTCTCGACAATTTAAATATTTCTATTCGATTAAACTTAAGCGCCACGGTGTAAACTGTACAGATCCACTGTTTCTTTTGCCACATTCACAAATAGTGAAGGTCAGAAAGTTTGATCACATACTGGATCATCTTAAATAACAAAAACTTAGGAATGCAAAGAAACACGGAGTTTATAGTCATCATGATTTGCATATTTCAACTTCTCGTTGCTCATTTTCTATGCAAACCACTCACAAAAACATACACCTTTGCCGCCTCTCCCCTCCAGATGCCTTTTAGGAAATTGAGACATCCTGTGAGATGCCAAACTGAAATCATTTTTGGGTCTCAAGACACCGAAGAGGGGGCTGCATGGTGGCTAGCACTGCTGCCTCCCAGCAAGAAGGTCCTGAGTTCAAATCCACCATCTGGCCTTTGCTTCAGGGCCTTTCTGTGTGGAGTCTGCATGTTCTCCAGTGTCTGTGTGGGTTCTCTCCGGGCACTCAGTCTTCCTCCCACAGCCCAAAGACATGCAGTTAGTGGGGTTAGGTTAATTGGTGATTCGAAATTGCCCACAGGTGTGAATGGTTGTCTGTCTTTCTCTTCTCGAGCAGCCATTAAAAGATTTCATTGCTTCTGTTACATTTGGATCATTTTTCTTAGGTCACTTGCCGGTGCGCATTTGCAATATCTGCAATGGCTTTGGAGCCATTCACAGACTTATCAGTGCTGTTTTCATCCAATCATTCTGGTACAGATTCAGCTTAATTTCATATGACCAAAAAAGACCCAGAACTGATATGGCTTTTCTTTTCTTGAGACTGATCACAACTTCCACGTGTGTTAAACCCTCTATGTTTTCTCTGAATGTACCAAACTGTTGATATCTTAATGATCCCACTATCTCTGATGGATTCATTTTTCTTTTGGCAGGCTAAGGATGCATCTTTTCACTTACGCTGAGATCTGCTTCAACTGGGACTTCACAGAAAGCAAATGAGACAAAGCCAGACTTGTATCTGCTAATTAATGAAGAAGTAATGAAGAAACAAACCACACATATCCATGAAACAGGTTTTGAATAATCGGTCCATTTACACTTGAGGGCCTGAAAACAGGAGGTTGTGTAAAAAAATGGCTGGGATTATTTAGTGGTTAATGCAACACTGTTCAACTTCTGTGTAAAAACTGTGAAAATGGTGTCATTGATTAAAAATGTTTGGACTTAACTGCATTTGAAAATGCTGCAAACAGTGCGTCCTGTGGGTAGCATTTACATTTTAACTCTGTCAGTGATGAGCCCTTTACTCAGAGTATGCTGACTGATCATTTCCTTAGCAAAATGTCAGAGCCTTAGAAGTCATGGCTCTGACATATTGCCCAAGGTGTTTCCATTTTTGCAGACATCCATATTCTGTGCTCTCTTCTTCTCTCTTTTCCACATGTATCCTTTTTCTTCCATCCCTCTCTACTATCTCTGGGCAGTCCCTTTGTTTTCTTACACTTCTGCTCATACAACTTCCTCTCATCATGTCCTGCTTCTAACAGTCAGTGTGCCTGTAGTACCTGCACGGGCACACTGGCAGACTCAAGAAGAAATAAAATAAATAGTTTTTTTAATTTTCAAGTGGGTAAAAAACACAAGAGCATTATTATTATTGGGCAGCGAGCACTCAATTGTTCACTTTCATACTTCACTTAAATTGAAGACAAACATTTTTCCAAAAACACAAGAAATACCCCTCTGCTTATTGACATCTTATTGTGGTGGAGTGGTTTGTGCATCCCAGGGATTCCAGGGGTTATGTTGTCCAGGGGCTTTTGCTCCTAAGGCAAATTGGTCGTGGGTGAGGGGCCAGACGAAGAGGGATTCAGACGACCCTTTTGAGTGAAAGATCAAGGGAACAGTTTACCCTGCCTGGGATAGGGTTACCGGGGTCCCAACCTGGAGTCAGGCCTGGGGAGTATACCTGAGGAAGAGGGCCTGGTAGCCAGGCCTTAGCCTGTGGGGCTCAGCTGGGTGCAACCCTGAGAGGAGACATGGGCCCGCCCTCCTGTAGGCCCACCACCCACAGGAGGCGTCGTAGGGGTTGAGTGCAGTGTGTCAACCAGTGACCAAGGGTGGAGGCCCTGGCGGACCAATCCCCGGCTACTGAGACTGTTCACTGAGATGTGGAACATCACCTCTCTGGTGGGCAATGAGCCTGAGCTAGTGCCTGAGGTTGAAAAATACTGGCTAGACTGAGTCAAGCTTACCTCAGTGCACAGCCCGGGCTATGCAAATTATATCTGCATATGCATTTGTTTGGGTTTGTATTGCTGCTTGATTTTCTTTGCATATCTGAGTGTGCATTCAGATTTGTATTTACTCCATCTGTTGATAAACGTCACAGCACACTAAACAAGGACCGAATGTCTTTACACAGCATGATGTTTATTTACTTCACCATCCAGAGAGTAACATCCCATGATACACAGAAGATCCAGTAAAGATTTATGGGATCATGAGTTTAATTGATAATTAATCCACATCATAACAAGAACAATGAGCGAACAGTGGCTTTGAATTTTAATCAGCATTTTTATCTGTGCCTCTAAACATCATCCAAATTATTTTGCTTTTTTTTTGTTTGTTTGTTTCAGACTAATCAGTGTGAAAAGCAGGGATATGTAACATTGCTAGCGTCATCATTCTGCCATTCAGCCATAGGGGAAGTTTAACATCCTGAGGAATTTAGTGGGTGCTGAAATGTGGAAAAATCTGATGTTAAGACTGTTAAGACAGAAAATTCCCAAACACAACTGTTGAGCAGTGGCTTGCAGACTTACAAACACAAACAAAGCTGAACTCCATCCTGACACACTCGTTTTTGCTTCTCCGACTCTCCTCTGGACTCATTATCCATCCCTATGATTCCTATATATAAACACACACTTTATCACACTTCAAGACATACATAAATAGAAAGGCTGGTGGAGTATGATATGCCCTCTTGCTTCCAAACTTTTCTCAACTGTTACATACACACAAACCAGCGCGCACACACAGCTTTTTGTAGCTACTTGCAGAAAGATATTTTGTTTTGTTGACTGCAAAACAATCGCTGTGGGGAGTGATTTAACAGGGCTAAAGAAAGAAGCTCTGATCTTTTGGAGGTTCTCTTTGATTCTTGAAAGATGAAAGCAAAAATCACCCCTGTTGGTCTGGGTATTTAGTTGTACCCTCAAAGTAAAAAACAATATAAAAGAGACTCAAATTTTTAAGTGTTTGCTACGAAACAGAGGGGATTGTGGGTGGTTTTGGTTTAATGATCGCAGGGACGAATGTAAAATCAAATCAAGTAATACAAATAAGCTGTTCTACACAGGGCATGGACATAATTACTTTAGTCAGAGTAACAGCTTAGATTCTGAGAAAAAAAGACATAAATCAAGTCATAAACTCTACACACTCTTTAAATACCAGAATAGCCTGGGATCAGTTTTCAGATCTTTGTCCGCATTAAAGCCTTTCTAAGCCCGTCTAGGTCAATCACTACACGCACACGCACACACACACAAACACACACACACCTTTTGCAAACTAAAGTACCAGCAGCACCTGCGGGCACTTCATCGAGTCAATAAACTTCCTTAATAGTCTGTTTAAGCACCACATTTGCCTGTCTTATACAGCAGATTCAAATAGCTTTGTGCTCGATTCTCTGAGCCCTTCAGAAGTGTCAAAATATGTAAGAAGACGTATGCTCTGCCAGTCTGTAAACTGCATCACCTTTTATCTAGCTCCACTAAATAAAGGAAAGCGAGGTAAGCCATATGGTGTCGGCAGAGTTTACAGTCTGATAATGTATCATGTTGAATAAACAGTAATGTTTGATTAATTAATAATCACTGAGTGTTTTGGGGGAAAAAAGGTTGTGACAGAGAACAATGCACGAGTTCTGGTTAATCTTAAGTACTTCAAATGTTAATTACACAGTTGTAAAATTAAAGTCTACAGAGTAAAGGGAACATAGCAATTACTGGCTTTAAGCTTTCAGGAACTACATTTGGACAAAACATGTTAGAAATGTTGAGTAGCAACATGAAGTGAAAGGTTTTTTTTTTAAGGAAGTTTGAAAGTCCTTCAGCTTTGCCCAGACCTACACACAAACACTCTTGCTCTAAGAAAAATGAACCATGAATTCATGAATAACTCTTTGAACGGTGGATGTGTGTAAAGATTTGTGTGTTTAATAGAAATAAAAAAAAAAATCACAAAGACTCAAAAAAACTAAAAATACCAGAAATTTTAAAATCTCCTAATTCTCCAGTTCTTCAGTTAATCATCTGCTCTGATTTAATAAAACAGTAGAGTCTTATAAACAGCTCTTGACTGGTTGAAGAGCTGCGAAAGACAAACGAGTAGCGACTCTTCAATGGCATGCCTATTGTATAGTTTTGACCTTACCGTTGAGGGAACTGTTACTGTGAGTTGGCACTATATCAATAAGACTGAATAGGAAGCTTTGTATAGGATAATAATGGATGACACACTGAGGAGAAACATAATGGTGGATTAACAGAAGAATAATGGAAAAGTTAAACATTTGGTGTCTTCACATCTCCAACGGGTCGTTTGAAGCTTAAGTTTAGCTTTTAAAGCTACATTTTTTAAAAAACCTGTAGACTAAGGAGCTTTGGGAAAAATTATATCAATGAGGATCATCATTAAGACAGAGAGTTGAGCATGGATGTGTATGAGAGAGTGATGGTGCAGATATTATCAGTATCGTAAACAACACTCAGAGAAAGACAACTACACTGCGTGCCTCTTTAGTTAGGTTAATAGTCTTGATGATTAACTTGATATACCTGAGTGTGTGTGCGTGCGTGCGTGCGTGCATTTGTGAGTTTCCCTTGAGGGCTTGGATTAAGCCTGTAATGTGTTATTGTAGTCTCTGCCGCCCTCTCTCAGATCAGTTTTTGCCCCAACAGGACGCTGTGCACCTGCATCAAATCTACACCCCCCAGATCCTCTCCGGCATTCCCAAAGCTCACCAGATCAAACCTCTCTCACACACACGCACACACACACATACACACACACACAATAAAAAAAGAGAATTTAATAAGGGTGAGCTGCTGGTTCAAAGACAGCGTTAAACAAAATAAATGACAAAAGGGAATGTTTAGTAAGAAGACAAAAACTCACAATAAAGGAAGCGTGTAAACTTCAGAAAAGTATGAGCCCAATTCCAAAAATGTTGGCATGCTGTGTAAAATGCACATAAAAATAAAATTCAATGATTTGCAAATCTCATAAACCCATATTTTATTCACAGCAGAACACAGAAAACATCAAATATTTAAACTGAGACTATTACTATTTCATGAAAAATATGATGACAGCAACACATCTCTCAAAAAGTTGGGAGGGGGGCAACAAATTGCTGGAAAAGAAAGTGGTACTAAAAGAAACAGCTGGAGAAGTATTCTGCAACTAATTAGGTTTATTGGCAGCAGGTCAGTCACATGATTGGGTATAAAAAAGGAGCATCTTAGAGAGGCCAAGTTTCTCAGAAGTAAAAATGGGCAGAGACTGACAAATATGCAAAAACCTGCATCTAAATATTGCCATAATATTCAGACTAGTGTTCATAAACATAAAATTGTGATGATTCTCAATAAACACAGGACACAATGCTAAGAAAAGATTCCGAGTATCTGGAAAAATCTCTGTGCAAGTTACAAGGCTGAAATTCTACATTGGTCACATTTGATTTTCAGGCATTCAGTCAGCACAGCATTAAAAAAAAGGCACGATGCTGTCATGGAAATCAATGTGTGGGATCAGGAACACTTCCAGAAATTGTCTGTGGACACAGCTCATCATACCATCCACAAATACAGGTAAAAGCTTCATAGCTCAGGTTAAAGTATCTGTCTGTGAACATGAGCCAGAAACCCTGCTGGCTTCTCTGGGCCAAAGCTTATTTGAAATGGACTGAGTCTGGGGTGCATCAGTGCGTATGGAACTGACAGCTTGCACCAATGGAAAGGCACCATCAATGCTGAAAGGTATATACGGATTTCAGAGCAACATGTACTCCCCTCCAGATGACATCTTTTTCAGGAAAGACCTAGCAAAGTAAGCAAGACACTGCTAAACCATATACGGCATATATTACAACTGCGTGGCTTCATAGTAGAAGACTAAATTGGCCTGCCCGCAGTTCAGACCTTTCACAGGTGAAAAACGTTTGGCATATTATAAAATGAAAAATATGTCAAAGATCCAGGAGTGTTGAGCAGCTATCCTATATCAGACAGGAACTGTCTCCTCAGTTCCCAGACGTTTACAGACTGTTGTTAAAGGAAGAGGGGATGCTACAGAGCGGTAAACATGGCCTTGTCCCAACTTTTATGAGGCGTGTTGCTGCAACCAAATTCAAAATGAGCTAATATTTTTCTTAAAATTACACATTTTCTCATTTCAAACATTTGAATTTGTTGCGAATAAAATATGCATATATGCATGAGATTTGTCACATCCTGAGTGTTTTGGTACTGGGGTTTAACTTGCAGACTTGTGTAATGGTAACATGTCTTGCAAGAAGTTTAAAATGTTAGCTAAGCTTGCACCAAAAAGATGAGACTTTCTAAGAGTGAAGAATGCTATCCTTGCTATCCTCCAGTATAACAATGTTGAGGTCATAGTATGTCTTCTTTCAAACAAGGACTTTCAAGAAGTTTCACAGTGTTTAATAAAGAATTAAAAGCATGCGAAGGTTAATGCAAAATCAGCACATTAACAGTGGGCAGGGTTGGTATTTACTGTCAGTTCTGGTAACGTGTTCCAAAACATTCTCACAGTATTTCTAAACTGACTGACAAAAACCTTGTACAAAGCATCTACCTTTTAAATCCAACTCTATCAAACATATTTTATTGTGCGTTCACTCAATATGGAATCTCTACCTGCATTTGATTTACATGCCTAAAAATGAGCACACAAGAAAACCTTTTTCCACCAAACATCAACAACTATAGAGGCAACATGTCCTGTCACTCAGAAATGCAGGAATCACTGAGAACCTCCAAACTGTGTGACTCCAGGACAAATAACACAAACACTCTGTACACTATAAATAATATTATGTTATATACTACATGATATTATTCAACTTAGAATTGCAATTCCTATTGTTATTCAGATGACATCCTATCAGCCACACTGAGGGGCACAGTTACTGCTCTGATGATCCTTCTTATTTTTATATTTAAATATAAATACACAAAAATCCACTTTATACAAGAGTCTGGTTACTATATTAATAACTTCTTATTATTTTAGCCAGATAATAGCCTGTTCTACAAAAAAGTGAATAAATAAAAACAACCATTTTGCTCAAAAAAAACCCCAAAAACTTTTACAATACTGTGCAAAATATCTTGAAGCACACCTCATTTTATTAAAATGTTAGGAACATGAGAAACAGATGCAGTGATTTACTGAAACATACAAAAATGGAAATGCAGCATATAAGCAAAATCAGAGTTTTTACAATTTTAACAAGCTTGAAAGTCGATATTTGGTGTGACCACCTTTATTCTTGGACACCGCCTGAACCCTCTGAAGCAGCGCTCTTGTCATGTCTTTAACTAGTCTTCAGCAACAGTTCTCCCAGCTTCTTAAGGGACATTCAAAGCTCTTCTTTGGATGCTGGTCTTTGTTCCATTTTCTGTCAATATGATCCCACACTGCTTCAATAATGTGGAGGTCTTTGCCCTGGGAAGGCCAGACCATGACTGATAGTGTGTTTTACAGATGGCTGTAGACACTGATGTACCTCTCCTTGACCTTAATTTGAACCAAAAATTTAAAATTTCGATTCATCTCTCCATAAGACCCGTCACTACTGATTTTCAGTCCAGTTCTTGTGTAATTTGGCATACCCCAGCCTTTTCTCCCCATTTCCCTTCCAATGGCTACTTGACAGCCAACCTTTCATTTGGACCATTTCTGATGAGGCTTTCACAAACAGTAGGTCAACTGGATCAGTTGAAACTCCAGATGCATCTCTCAGGTCTTGTGTATGGTCTTTTTTTTCCTATTTCTTAAGGACATGACTTTCAGATACTGTTCATCTGCTGTGGATAGTTTTTTAGGACAGCCACTTTTTATTTTTCCTCCACTCGTCCACTTTCCAGAAATGTTTTAAGGATGTATCACACACACACTGCAGAGATATGCTGTTTTCAGCTAATAGCTCTTTGGGAATCACCTTGTTTGAGCAAACACAATATTTTATTCCTGTCAAACTGTGTTACCTTTGGCATTCTTCCTAGTTTCAGCTAAAGAAATGGGAACAATTGTTCTTGTGACAGGCTGCTAGTAAAAAACGTGCCTAAAAATACAATTTAAAATTGGTTCTTTGTTAAATTGTCTGTGTGTACTCACAGCACTGGCTGATCCCTTGAGCTAGGTGCGTTTTTACATTTGAATGAGAAATTGTTTTTTGAAAAAAACAAATCCCTTAAAAAGTAAAACGACTGGACTGAAACTGAGTGAAAAAGCAGCCAGTGTCCAAAGCAAGAAAACTTGCAAGGAGAGGTGGCATAGACTTTTGCACGCTACTGATTCGCTTTATCTTACTGACCAAAGTTGAAGAAGACACTTTCTACCACAGAGACATAACATTCATTATACAAGGCAGCTCCTTTACACCTCGCAAAAGGTATGAAGCTCATGATTGTGTACTACTTAGATGCTATATGTAGCAGGAACACAAAACACATACACACATCTACAATTGATTGCCTCATCAGTTTCAGCCATTTTAAGAGAAAAGACAGTCAAGTCTGCCACCAGAGTGACAGATCTAGTTTGTCAGATGTGAGACAGAGAGATGTATCTCTCACTGCCCACAGACACACAGGCCCGTGACAGCAGCCTGTAGGCTGTTTAGTGTCTCAGATGCTGGAATGAATCACATCATAACAGAGACATGGCAGAAGACACGGGAGGAAAACCTCAGAAACATCAGTTACTAAAATGCACGGCACCACAGACACAGAAATCCACAAACTGCTGAACACACACACACACATCTATACTCGTTCATGCTAGAGGAAAGATTAGTGTGCCATGGCTATGAAAGTATGTGGACGGGATGCAATTAAGAAATTATACAGCATAAGAACTGTAGGTGGATGTTGTTTTGATTTTATCATGTCCTTCAATATTTTATGCTCTCTTACTTTAATTCATACAAATATTAATTGGATAAAATTATAGTGCACCATACACTGTGGCACAGAGTGACTTCAGTGAGACACCTGCTTGGCAAATTTGCTTTATGTATTTATGTTACCTTTTATTACATGAGATACTGCCAGACACCCACTCCTGACAAACTGTCCCCAATACCCTTTGGCCCCGACCAATTTGATCTACAAGCTTTGAGACAGCAGAGGACTGACCGTGTATTTCTTTCGTCTGCTAGAAAAGTAACTACTCACCTCAAATCTCTCAAAAACCCAGCGATTGTAAACATTCCACACATCATTTATTCATCTGCTGTCAGGTTTATTTGGCAGAGTATTTTTGTCTGTGAGCATCTATGTTTGAGTAGGGATGTGGGCTACATAGTCCTCTTGACATTACGGCATCTGTGTGTCTGAAACTGTGTGCATGTGTGTGTGTGTGCAACTGTAGCATCAATCAGAGCTCAGCTGTGATTGTCAGGCTGATTGTCTGTTGCGTCCCTGTGGGCCTGAAGGCTGTGGTGTGTGTAATTTATGTATGCATGTGAATATGTAACAAACACAGAATGAGACCGAGAAACAGAGACACTAAGACAGAGTTCACATGTAATGCATACATCTATACATCAACATTAATCTATAATTGCAGCTGAGGCTAATGCCTCGGCAATAGCAGCACAATTATGATTATCACTGGAGGCCACACCAGAAGACACAACAAATCACGAATGCATGGGCCTATCTAGTGCAAACGTCGGATTGCTGTTCAAGGCTAGCCCTCCAGTCGTCATATTAGGATGAGGGAAAGTATGTGATAAGGGAGGAAAAAAAACCCCCTAAGCTACAAGGCCATCCTGGTGGCTCTGTGGGATAAGGCGAGGATAGTCCTAATGCCTGATTGGGGTAAAAGCTGGATCATGACCTTCGATGCATATTCCATCTCTTTTCTTGTTGCTTCTTTTTTTTTTTAAAAAAAACCCAATTTTTACCAAGTGCACAAATCCAAATACGAATGGTGATAAAAGAGACTTTAAATTTGGTCGGAAGTGATAAGACCCAGAAAATTGTGTGTGTTGCCGAGGGGTGGGGGGGCGTCTATTGATGACAACATCAGGATATTTTCAGAGAAATGTAAAAGGCAGCATAGCTAGCAGTCATTTAAACAAAATCCACCAAAGGCCTCATATGACAATTTCTTGTTGTTAAACTCAGTATTCAGAGATTGGGAACAAACATGTAGAAATGTGTGATTTAAGCTATTTTACCCATCTATCCACGATAATCGTAATGCCCCTTCCCAAACCACTGTAACGGTGTGCATTTGGTGAGTGGCTTGGCATTGTAATCAGAGGTCAATAATACCTTAAATAAATCCCACACTCATGTGATGTTCTATTTTTTTGATTCACGTTTATGTTTGCTTGGTGGGCAGAAGTTTGAGGTGTTTTAGTTGTATGAAAGACAATTTTGTACATCCCTCTTGATATCAAGGATAGACAATGATATTTATTTCTCTAAATAGAGCAAGTAAACCTGCAACTGTGTACATTTACAACGTGGCATTTTTACAAGTCTTAAAAGATGACTACTGTTGAATTTAACAGAAGAGTCTGTGTCCATCAATGTCAAGGAAGCTGTAACTGTTCTTGCACAGCCCAGAGTAGATTTTGTGTACAATTGTAATGTGCATCTTTGTTTCCCCTCATTTATGTATACAGAACACAGACACTAGGCTGAAGTGCTGTGCAGGGTGTTCCTGCTTGGAACCTCAACATTTTGATTCTATTTATGTGCTAACGAGTGCGCGAGTGCGTGCGTGTGCGCGAGTGCGTGACTGCGTGCGTGCATGCACCACGGTTCTCCTCGTGTGATGGTGCATTCTTAAGTGGAGCAACGATGGACTGTCAAGTACTTTGCTTTTCTCCTCTCAACAAGTCACTCAGGTACCAAGGACAAGAATACAACAGATGTCCTGAACAAGGAAATGTGGAGAGGAGGAACTAAGACTGAATGTTTTTACTTTCTTTGTGCAATCCATTTATTCTTGCGGTTTTATTCTAAAATGTACTTTATTTCCTTTTGTACTTTTTGATTAAAAACAGGTGATTGATATAAGTCTTTGGGAAGAGATGAGGCAAGCTGCTGCTGCTGCTAAGAGCTTTTTTGAGAACACACCTGCGCTGTTAATTTGTAACAAAGTATATTTTTATCTATTTCTTAGTGAATAAAAGGAAATCACTGAAAAGTGATTTTCTTTTATTATATTCAGGAGCAGGTTCAGGTTTTAGTACCAGACCATTAAAAACATGCCAGAAAAATAAAAGAGGTGCACACACCAATTGAAATGAGCCATAAGAACATGAGGAAAAAACTGAACATGGAATAGGAATGGTAAAATGAACGCACTTTAGCCACCAGTGCACAAAGTATTTAGTCCACCTATAACGGATGACTTTTTGAAGTTGTTTGTTTCTATTGTTCTATTCCATAAATAACTCACGTCAGTTTGTCTGTATTCCACAACAGATGTGGTACACATTAAAAACTGCACACACTGTAAATAGAACTACTGCACAGCCCTATTTAATCTAATCCATGGATACACACTACAATATAGATCGCACTAGGGTCTTCAGGTAAAATGGTACATGCACAGAATATAAGCAAAATGTCACTAATGTTCAACAGATACAGAAAAAAAAATCAACTGAATAAAGATTCTCTGTTTAGTGGCCACAGGGTCACCAAACTGGTTGTGTGTGCTTGTTGCTGCACTGCATGATGTGAAGGTTATAGAATCTGTTTTTGAGTCAGAAAGACACACACACAAAAAAGCAATTAATAAGAGCAACTTGAGACTATATACTCCTGCACAGGCTAGAAAAGTCCCTCTACACTATACACAAATCGAGGAAGCCAGGAACCAGAAGGATATCTGATTTTTCTTAATATCACAATAATGTCGCCCAGACTGAATTAATATGAACAGACACCCCAAATGGAAAATCTTCAGATGGTTACAAAATTTAAAGTAAATCACGGACAAATGAACCTGTTTCTCTTGAATTCTGAAGTATCCTGCTCTTTGTAAGCTGATCTATTAATTTATGATGGCTATTCGGCAGCCGGAGTCTCGATGAGAAGTGACGCAAACAATTAATGATGCATACATACTTACTGGCCAATCATGTAACTGCCCAATATAACATAATATGTATGCTTTCTAATGAATAGAAAGACAATTTAAAGAGGGAACAGATGAGTCTGAACAGACAGTGAGAATAAATTAAGATTGTATTGTGTGAAAAATAGTACAAACACACACACACACACACACACACACACACAGCAGATTCTAACATAATTAACAGTTTTACAATGCTCAGAACGGACAGTTGTATTTTTTAATGACTTTGTCTTAATGTCATCTAGCAGATGGTGTAAAAAGTAAAATTTAACATTAGATAATAATAATATATCATAAGTATTCTGATGTTCAAAACTAAAAATGCACAATCTCTAAAATAAAAAAGAATAAACAACAATTAGTGGATGAAAATGTGTTCAAAGAGAACATGTTGTTTTAAGTCTGAGAAAATATCTAAAGAAGTCTTTATTTAACAAACATGGGTTTCCAATTTTGCCAATTCAAGAAAGAAAGAAAGAAAGTTTACATTTCACAGGGTCTTTTTTCACTTGGCAAACTAATAGTCCCCAAAAAATTTTTTAAATATCATGCTTGATTAAAAAAAAAAAAAGTTTGCTTTAAAGGAAAAAATATATTAAAATGGTTGCAAATTAATATTGTGTGGCTTGAGTAAACTTGTCATTGAACTCATTAAAAAAAAGAGTCAAAATCCTCGTCAGTAAACGTCAGACTGCCTTCAGCAAGATGAGACTTGAATAAGAAAATGGCTCACAAAGGGGGAAATATTAGCACTTCAATGGTGTTGATTGATTTATGGCAGGGGGGTCAGGTTGAACTGACTCTCAGAGCACATGCACACATGGGCGCACACACACATATACCCAGACATAATGAGCATTAATCAAAGGGAGCGAGTAGTAATCAGAGTGAGATTTAAGAGGCTAGTGTGCTCATACACAGCTGTGCCATTCAAACCAAAAGTCAT